>CAUYQG010021259.1:0-41659 GCA_963574415.1 Tarsius wallacei
TTAAGTGACCTGTTTAGGTTTTATATTGATTTCCTTTTAGACAAATTTACATTCAAAATGGAAGTTTTCCAGTTCTCCTTCTATACAGTGTAAAAAAAAGAGTTATCGTATTTGTAACTGTTTGCCTAAATCAAATTGGCATTTCTTCTTGGTAATTCTAAAAATACATCCTGCTCCTAAGAAACAGATGGAATTTAATGCGATAGGAAAGGAGGAATTTGAAGGACATGCATTTTTTTTTTACACTGTATAGAAGGAGAACTGGAAAACTTCCATTTTGAATGTAAATTTGTCTAAAAGGAAATCAATATAAAACCTAAACAGGTCACTTAACAAAATGCTGAGTAATAAGGTAAAGGTAAAAATGGTATTTCAAGTGTCCCCTTGAACAGATTATTTAGTAAAGAATTTTTCTGGAGTCTCTTCTTGAGGCTCTAATGAACACAAACTTTTACTTGGTTACAAAAGGTAACCAAGTAAAAGTTTTGAAAGCAACTTTGTTTACACTGCTTACACCTTATCTGACTGTGACAAAGAAATGAACAACAATGTTACCTGAACCAAAATTAATGGTAAGTTTTGCTAAATTTTATATCTACTAAGTCTGTACAAAGGACAGGAAGACATAAGCAACTACCAGGGATCATTACAACTACAACTACCTTGAATGATTACTGAGGACCAGAATGTGTAAATTAAACACAGGTATCTTTGTAGCAAATGCAAAATTTGCCAGTATGATTCTTTAAAACTCTAAGTCAAGGGCAGGAATTCTTTTCTGTCAAGGGCCAGAAAGTAAACATTTCAGGTTTTGCAGCCCAAGAGGCAAAGTCAAGGATACTACATACATAAGTTCTTATATAACAAGAGAGGAACCAAATTTGCAGCGATTTTTATTGCTAAAATTCAAAATATAATAATGTGCACAATTTTTTGATAGTGTGGGTCTATTAATGAAAATAACATTGCAAATAATTGAGTTTCAAAGTTAGTGCTCTCTATCATCAAATTGATCGCAAATGTTCATCTGGAAAACCATTCCCAGTTCTGGACCATGCAAAACATGCCAGTCATTTACGTTGTCATCCCCTGATCTAAGTACTGAAATCACTTGAGAAACAAGTTAAAAAACGAACACCACAAACCTTAATTTCCAAGTCTGCTTCTAAGTAACTAAAATCAATTTGAATATGAAAATCTTCAAACTTCTTAACATAAAATCCTAATCATTTCTACAGAGCAACTTAGTCTTCCTTGACTCTTAAAGATCACTAAAGGCAGATGAGAAATTTAATTTTAAAAATCTTAAATCTAAGAATTCAATTTATACAGAAGTAAAAGCATAAGTAAAAATACATTTTTTTATCAGATATTAGAACAACAGCAAATAATCAGGATTAAATAATGGAGGGCAGTACGTTAAATAATAATAAGGTAAAGAAAAGCTGGGCTGCAAGGTGCTCACATTTGTACAGTAATTCCAGCATTTGGGGAGGCTGAGGCAGGCAGATTGCTTAAGGCCAGAAGTTCAAGACCAGTCTGGGCCACACAGGGGAGACCGTGTCTCTCTACAAAAAAATTTTAAAAATAGCTGGGCTTGGTGGCACATACCCGTAGTCCCAGCTACTAGGAAGGCTGAGGTGGAAGAATCACTTGCACCAAGATCTCGAGGCTACAGTGAGCTATGATCTGCATTTCAGCCTGGGCAACAGAGCAAGACACTGTCTTTAAAAAAAAAAAGGAGGAAAGCTGGGAGTTTATCAATGTGGAGGGAGGAGAGCTAATCCACTAAGATTTCATGAAAATGTATCTGGAACACTTTTGGCAATATTAATGGTTAGTTCTTACATTTACTCTGAATATTACTGAATAACAACCTCATCTGATTTTAACTAGTTATACAGCTTAATTTAAAACTATATAATTTCATACCAATCCAGGCTTTTGCAAAAGTTACAAATATCCTATTTTTTTCAAGTTAGCTCTGTATCTCAGTCTCACCAACAAGGGCCCTACACTGGAAGATCACTGCCTTTGAAAGACATGCCTGACTCCTACAATTGCCAAATTAAAGGAAGTATGCATTTCTTGCTCCTAATAATAAACGGATATACTAAATCCTAGTGTTAAGCCAGGCATGGGGGCTCACGTCTGTAATCCCAGCACTTTGGGGGGCAGAGGGGAGAGGATTGCCTTTAAGCAATTGTTCATATTGTATCACCTTTGGAACAAGAGGAAATGAAAATTAAGAATAACTGGGAATTTTGTACCAACACTGACATACAGTTGTGAAGAAAGAATCCACAAACATATTTTAACATGTGGGGTGGTTAAATCTGTAGAGAAACTGTTCTGAACTGGGTTTGTAGTTCAGAAAAAATGCATGTCCTTACTCAGAGGACTGCCTTAGAGCTCAGAGGTGTCAAGACCACATCGGCAACATGGTGAGACCTCATCTCTACAATAAATAAAAAATTAGCCGGGCGTGGTGGTGCGTGCCTATAGTTCTAGTTACTTGGAAGGTTAAGACGGAAGAATAATCTGAGTCCAGCAAATCGAGGCTGTGGTGGCAAGTGAGCATGCCACTGCACTCCAGCCTGGGAGATAGAGTGAGACTCCAACTCAAAAAACAAAAATTCCTAGTGTTAAATATATTAAACACTTATATTTTCTGGTGAATGATAAAACTACAGTTTCTAATAGCCTATCATACAAAACAAAATACACAAACCTAACAAAGGGAGGAAATATGTTATCAAAAATAAGCATTAAAATGTAAAAATACCTTTTCCAGGGATCCAAGAAAATTTACCAACATAGTAATTTTTTTAGTATAACAATTCCGGGAGAATGATAAAAATCTACAGATTTCACACATTAAAATGTCTGGATTTCTGATCTTAGCACTTTAAGCTACAGTACAAAAGCATTCTGATTTTGCAAGTCTCTTTTGCTCTAGTAATCTAAACCCATCTAACAATGAAGGTTTTTAAAATTTAAAAAAAAATTAGAAAAGTTATAAGCAACTTACAGTATGGAAGTGAATGTTGACAAGAATTTCTCAATCAACCACTTACTTTTAATAACCCTCAACATATTTTAATCTAAACTAGCGATCAACAAAGGGTAGAGAACAAGCGGAAACAAGTATGTACATTTTGGGAAATCTCCTGAGGTTTTTCTAATAACTATAGACCCAGTTCAGAACCGTTTCTCTACAGATTTAACACCCAAAATGTTAAAAAAAATATATATGTCTTCTTTCTGCACAACTGTATGCCAATGTTGGTACAAAATCCCCAATTATTCTTAACTTTCATTTCCTCTTGTTTCAGAGGTGATACAATTTGAACACACATTTTTTAAAAAACATATCTATGCTGGAAGTCATAGAATTTTGGAGTTGAACAGGCTCTTAGAGATCATCTAATCTGAATCTTTTGATTCTTCAAGTAAAGAATCTGGACTCAAAATTATGCCTCCGATCAGAGCTGGGATTTCACTCTAATGCCCTTAGGCTTCAGAGCCCTTTTAACCACATGAAGTTGCAGCAGACTGTCAAACAACTTGAGATCAGAATTACATATGAGAACTATTTAAGAAATGTCCATCTCATCTACTACTTAGTGCAAAGAACCTTATTTTATTTCAAAACTCAAAAGTTTTAAAGAAAGCAAAGTATTTATTTGTATACTACAGTAAATATTAACAGAAGTCAGTTTTGATAATTTTGTAAATACTCATTGATACAAAATTCCAAGTTACTGCTACTTTCATCTTAATAATTCAGTAAGTTTAAATAAAATGATTCAAATTTCTAATGTTAAATTATTTTCTTCTACTTTACTAACATTACAGTAAAAATCTTGGCACAATGTTAACGTTTAAAGCTGGGAATCAAGACATCTGGGTTTCAGTGTCTCTACAAGGGTACTCAACTGGTTTACTGTCAAACCAACCTATTTCTCATCTAAGGATCATCAAAACTTAGTGGCAGACGTTTTATCTATATTGCTTCTAATTGTCACCATCTTAGAAAATATGCATTATTCTAAGTATTTTACAGATGAGGAAACTGAGGCACAGAGAGATTAAGTAAGTTCTGCAAGAAACTGAGCTAGTTAGTGGCTGAGCTGGAATTTAAACCCAGTTTGGTCTGACACCAGCTAGAGCCCACGTTCCTTGCATATCATGATATCACTTTGCTCATATCCTGATATAACGTGTAATCCCAGTCTAGAGTGGCTAGGAGGCCAGGACGTACTACACTTGCAGAACTATTAGGGAGATAAAAACGATAAAATAAAAACACACGTGGAAAAAATACAGTGACACTTTCTCTAATCATCCCACAGAAAATGACTTGTTAGTAAAAGATTTAAAAACTAGCTGTGCTATAGATACAATTCCTATTACTGTTATTAACACTAAAGTAAGAACTGTACGATTTCTTTTTAATCGTGCTTTTAGAGATAACACTGGGTATCTGGAAAACAGGTGCCCCATTCCTATTTCAGTCGTTAAAAATTACTCTGAAAGTTCCATTAAACCACATAAATAGCATTTAGTAAAAAGTGTGTGAAGTGTGTGTGTGTGTGTGTGGAAGAGAAGACATCAAGAGAACGTGGGACCATTCCCGGCCCTTTCAAACAGACAAAAACACGCGCACATAGGCAAGAAAACAGGATGAGCAGATGATAAATATTGAACGCCTATACAGTATTTACATTCTGCTATCAACCCATCCTCATCCCTGCAGATGGCTAAAGGCACTGCGATTGGTGCTCGAAAAGAAGGCAAAATGCTTCCCTGGCACACCTCATCAACAAGGGTACCTGCACAATGAACATCTGCATACCTAACCCTGAATAGTACCCCACAATTTCAAAATTAAAATTAAAATTAAAAGAGAGAGAGAGAGAGAGAGAGAGAGAGGGAGAGAGAGAGAAAGCTTTCCTTTCGGGGCTGGGATGAGCAAAACGCCCAGCAAGATGTTCAGCAGCCAGTGCACGACTCAGTCCCTGTGTGTGGCCACGGACTCTTTTGGTCAAGTTCAAAATCAACGGGGAGGGGGGAAGAAAACCTGCAGCCCGAGAGCAAAAGCAGAACTGAAGTCTCAGGTTACCTGCTCCCTCCGTCGGGCTCGACACCAAAACATCTCGCGGGCGCAGAACGAAAGATCCCCTGCAGGCTTCACGACAACTTCCACCCAAGCTCCGGCAGGACCCCAGGACCCTTCCCAGCGGCGGCCCCGGGGCCCACCTCCGAGTCCCGGGACCAGCCCCGCGCGGGTCACGACACGCCGGCCCGTCCATCCTCCCGGGGGTCGCCCACGGAGCCACGGCTGTCTTCCCCCTTCTCTGCTCGCCCCGATCCCCTCGCGCCGCGCGACCCCCAGCGGGGCGGCCCCGCACCCTCGGGAGACCCGCCGGGGGAGGCGGGAGGCGCCGCCGCCCGGCCCCGCCCTCCCCCCTCACCTCGATCTCGCGGATGTTGTTGGAGGTGACGAAGATGCCGATGCCGATGGGGATGAAGATGAGGCCGATGATGAAGAAGGTGGGCAGCACCGTGCCGGCCGTGAGGATGGGCTGCCAGGCGGGCAGCCGTTGCTGCTTGAAGGCCGTGTTGTCGGGCCTCCGGGTCTTCGCGGGACCCCCCGGGGCGCACGGGGGCCCGCCGTCCACCTCATCCTTGGCGTTGTAGTTCATCGCCATCGACCCCCGGGGCGCGGCTTCGCGACGCGAAGGTGGACCGCCCAGGGGACCCGCCGGCCGACCCGGACGAGACGCGCAGGCGCCGCCGCTCCCGCCCCCGGCGTCGAGGCGGAAGGGGCGGGACAGTCACCGGCAGAGGCCGCCGACCGGAAGCGAAAGTCGGCGGGAGACCAGGGAGAGGGGAAGGAAGGAGAAGACTGAGGGACCAGGGGAGGAGGGCGGAAGGGGGCGGGAAAAGGCGGACGCACCCGGACCGTCCGCCTTGTGACGACAGCGGGAGGGGCTCGGCCCCTGGAGCGGGCAGCCGCGTGGGCGCATGCGCGTGCCGGCGGGTGGGCGTGTCCGCGCGTGCGCCGTCGGCGCGCCCCGCCTCACCCGCGACACCTTCGTGGCGTGCGTGCCTGGCGTGCGGCGATGGCGGCGGCCGCTCCGGGCTTGTCCCCCGCTCCGGCCGCCCTCGCCGACCCCCAGCGGGCGACCGAGCGGCCTTTCTGGCGGCTTCGACGCCCGGAAGGTTTCTCTTCTTACCTCGGCGCCTTGTCAGGCGGGAAGCGGAGCGTCTGCGAGGCCGCATCCGGGGGCTCGAGCCTGCGGGCGCGGGCAGACCTGGCTCGGGCGGGGGCGCCGCGACGCCCTCGGGTCCGAGCGCGAAAGTCGCGGCTCGAGGTGCGGCCGAGACCTCGGTCGGGTCGGGGGGCGCCGTCGCGACGGGGCCTGACCTCCCGGCCTGGCCCCGGGGGCGACTCCCGCTCGTCCCCCACGGACGGGCCCCCGGCGCCGCCCCCCGCGTCGGTGTCCGCGCTCCGGGTTGCCCGGAGTCGGGGCGCGTCCTGGAGCCGCCGCGGCTTCTTTTTTGCTGTTGACAATCCAAGACCGGAACGTCTGCGGCATCGCTGTAAGAGGAGACCCTCCCTAGACCCTTTTAAACCGCCAGGTATTCCGCGGACCCCGGAGATACGATCCGAAAAGTGGCCGGATCAGAATCCCAAAGCGGTGTAGACGCTGCAGGCGGGTGATGCATACGGCCCAAATTTTAAAAGTCCGCAATGCTGCCCCCGTGGACCAGATGGAGGACTTCTGTTTCTTTGCACCTTTCTGCATTTTCCAAGATTTCTCCCACGAGCATATCTTGTTTGTGAAATTTAAATGATTTTGCCGGCACCTTTGAAATCCAGACCAGAGAGTCAGTGACCTTATCTGAAAACACATGCCTTATTTCTGTTTAGGGCTTCGTTTGCAGTGACGCCTCGTTGCAAAGGAAAACTGAAGAGTTCTGGGTCCTCGCTGTTGACAGCGAGATCATTTTTTTTCAAAACGACCGCAAGTCTCAAGAATGCAGGCCAATCAGATACTTAGTTGGCAGAGCTTAGAGGGGGATGATGTTGGGGGACTTCTGATAGCTGACTTGCTTGGGTCTGCCCTTAGGCAGCATTCGTTATCTCTCAGGTTCTTAGCACTGCTCACACTCTTAGGTCTGTGTTTTGTTTTGGTCTGTGAAGTTTATCTATAACCGCAGGCTCGGTTGGAGAACACCTGTCACGACTCCTTTTGTTTTTTGTTGGGGTGCAATTCAGGGTTAGGTATACAAATACTCATTGTGCAGGTACCCTTGTTGGTGAGGTGCACCCCCCCTCCCCAGGCAGATTTCCACTACTGTCAATCCCCCCCCCCCCCCCAGTTTCCTGCTACTGTCAATCCTTTTCTTATAGTACTACAGTAGTTGTTCAAGGTGCACTTATGAGTGAGAACATGTGATACTCAGTTTAGGCCAGTATCCTTGATGAACATAGATGCTAAAATTCCCAACAAGATCCTAGCAAACCAGATTCAAAACTTCTCAAAAATCGTCCACTACAATCGAAGTAGGCTTCATCCCCGGGATGCAAGTCTGGTTCAACATTCAGAAGACCATAAATGTAATTAAATACATCAGCAGTCGTAAAAACAAAAACCAAATGATTATATCATTAGATGCAGAAAAAGCTTTTGATAAAATCCAGCACCCTTTCTTGATAAAAACCCTTTTGTTTTGCTAAGTTCCCTTTGTAAAAAATGTATGTCACGATATGGGTCAAAATGCAAAAGTACTTGCATATAAAAGGCAAGTTTTCCCTCCCCATTTCTGCCTACATCCTTATGTCCACTAAATCTGATAGTTCCTTCATTGACTGGCTGTTCCAGCATTCTGTATAAATGGTCAGTTATTTTGCCAGTACTTTTTGCTGCTGTTGTGACCTGAGTGGACACGATGTATTTATTTCCTTTTTCTTTAATTTTGTTTGCTGTTAGGAAAGACTAAGTTAATTCCTTGTCTCTCTTTGACTAGAAATCCCATTTTGACCAAAACAGACTTAGAGAACTGTACTTCCTGAGGTTCCTGTCCAAAACTTACATTTTCAAGATGAGATCCAAATGGGTGAAATTGCTTTTCCAGGTCTCTTGATATCCCTCTGACTCTGCAGCCACACTTTACCCAGCTAAAACGTTTTTTTCACCTCCGCATCGTTATCTCAGGGGACTAAGAATTTTATAATTTCCATAGTCACACATTGTTTTATGATAGGCCTTGCTAGGTAGTTTTTCATTTAGTCTGCTGAAGTGGGAATTTTTCAGAGGAAAGTGTCGTTCAGCATTTCTGGGCAAAACTCACAATCGATTACCAGTGTATACATATTCAAACTGGTTGCTAGGGGTGACTGTGAGTGGATGATACATTTAGATAACATCTGTATTGTTCATAGGCCTGTTCATGTGCCCACTCCTGGTAAAAGTGGAATTTATGTGGCTAAATGACATTTATTAATGCTATCAGATCAACATAGTAAGTATGCAGTCAATACATGAGCCCAAATATGAAAGTGAATCCAAAGTGATAAAACAGAGGCAAACCCAACAACCTTAAGAGTTGTGCATACTTAGCTTTTCAAGGGGAAGTTTTGGACAATTTTCATGTTTTCATTTATTTGCTATAATATGCCACAGCAGGGGGCAGAATATCCCTCCCCTCACCTGGGCAGCATCTGGGCCCTTCCAGTCCTTCAGATGGACACTGCAGCCGCCAGGACTCTGGTCAGCTGCCCCTCCCCCAGCTAGACAGTGGGGCACCCCAAAACGGCATCCTGCAGGGGATGGTAGCAGGGACGGCCACATGGCAAACAAGCCAATGGTGCTCCCACCTGAAGCAGGGTGTGTAGAATCGCACATTCACATTTGCATTAAGTCGGGAGAGACAGACCATCGCAACGCATTTCATGTAGAAGCCGCAATGGCATGCGTGAGGAAAATAATCGGAGGAAAAAAATAGAGAAGAATAAGTTTTGGGTAACTTAGGAAATGAGAGAGAGGACACTGAGACTGACCTTTTTGCTGCTTGGCCAAAGAAGATCTGCCACACAGATTTGTTTGTTGGACTCCTTTGATGTATGGTGGGCTTTAGCTCCCTGACTTTTAGCCACATTCAAACCATTTCATTCACATCTGTAACTTAAGGATGTTTCAGAAAGTTGAAGAAGGCTGACAAGTGTGTCATAGCTTTTACTGGCATGAGTTTCAGAGAAAGTTCTCGGTGATTTGAACATGGTTTGAATTGTTTTCAGTAACTGGATAGTATCTTGACTTGTTTATTTTTGCAAGGAAAAAAATCTCTTTTTTTCCTATTTATTTAACCATGGCCGCTTAGAGAACTTCGGTGGAACTATGATATTTATTTTTAATTGTCTCAGAGGACTTTTGGAAAGAGTGATGTAGCATTTTATAAGAAATTTGATTTCCTGCATTTATTGCATCAGAGTGATTCAAACTAACTTCGAAAGATTACTTTTTAAAATTGAACATTTTCTGATTTTCCCAACTCTTTCAGTTAGATATTTAATAAAATCCTTTTATTCTGACATTGAGAGATTGTCTGATTAGCACTGGTGTTGTGGGAAGGATTTTGCAAGTCCTTAAGTAACTAGTCAGTAATCAGGAAAATGAACCAAACAAGATATTTTCATGGTTAGTGTCGCTAGAGAAAAGAGCGGTGACACCAAAATTCCTTTGTTGAAAGCCTAAGAACTTTGTTTTGAGGAGGAAATGCTGTTTCATTTCTGATAATTTAATACTTTCTCTAAATGAAAGATTATAGTAATAACTAGACCTCAGGCTTCCACTACAGAGACTCTCTTGGTTGATTACATCGCCGTGGGACTATTTTTTCAGTAGGTGCTGTCAATTATAGATAAGGTCTTTCCTTTAAATACGGTGCTGTCATCTCCAGGTTGACAGCTAGCTGACATCTGTTACATGTATAACAGTGAAATTAATTATTTAAAAAGGTAGAGGAGAGAAGAGGCTTTCTTAGCTTACTCTGTGAGAATCATCAAGAGATATAGGAAAGCAGATCTTTTAAAAAATGTTAATCCTTTCTAAATTACATGTTTGGACTATTTTTAGACTTATTTGAAACATTCTTTTGTATTTTTCCACGTTTTAAGATATTGAAAATCTGGAGGGGGGGAGCATTTCCTCATTTGTTTTTTGAAATGCTTGAACCACTACTACCTAGTTCTTTAAAATAACTTGTACATATTCTTGAAGGAGCTTCACAAAACGGACTTAGATGTGAAAGTCGACTTTTGTTGAGCCTCAGAAATGAAACACATTTTTTAGTCAATGGCACTAAATATGTATGGCAGCAAGGCCAAGACCAAGGGCTTTCCTCTGACCAGCACACTGTGAGGCACAAGGCGGGGTTCAACAAACTGTTCCACACCACCGTTTTTAAAGTCGCTTCTGTCGTGTCTATGCCGCTTTGGTATTCTGACTTAGCCACTTTTTATATCGTACTTCCTTGCGTCACTAAATACTTGGAAGTTTAAAAGTGTCTAAGGAGTATCTCACTTTATAATAACGCTATATATGTTCGGGCCTTTGATTATTAACAGTCAAAGAAAAAGTCACTGAGGCATCTGGAAGGAGTGGTTTGCACTCGCTGTCTTGGCTTCCTTAACCCAGTCACTCAGCAACCCAGTGCTCTCTGGCTGCAGGCCCTGCCTTCACTGAAACTGCCCTCCTTGCTGATTCCCACTCATCAAAGATTCGGGTCAGGAGCCAATTTAAGGAATATTTATTTGACCCATTGGGCAGAGCTAAGAGCTGTTCTCCGAGCTCAAGGCAACTTGTACAAACCTGTGTCCTTGAGCTTACCATAAAGTATTGGCAAAATCTGTTTACATCTGTCTGAGAAACATTAACTTCTAGGTCCCCATCACCTGGCAAAGCGCCTAGGCTGTAAAAGGTACTTGATAACCCTTGAACTGACCACACCTACTCTCAATGAACTCACATGTTAGTAGAAGAGAGAACTTGCCAACAAACAACTCAAGTACAATGAGGTCAGTGCCATATAAGATGTACATTCAGGGAGTCATAGGAGCTCTGAGGCGGGACCACACCCCACCCCCTTTATGACGTCAAAGACCAAAGTGTGAGGAAATTGGAAATGGGTCAGACTGATTCTCCACCTAGGAGAATAAAGAAAATTGAGTCTTAGGCTACACAGCCTATAAATGTTGGGCCAGACAGTGTGCCCTGGATGATCATGTTCTTTTTCTCAAGCAAGATCTTGGCAGGTTGTGGTTACCATGGAAGCAGACGTCTCTGGTGCCTCCATTTCTGGGAGATACTAAGTTTGTAGTCCCACTGTTTGCACCAGTGTTCCACGTGGCCAGTGTGTGACCTCTTTGTGAAGTGAAAATGAACACGCTTTTCTTGTTAAGGTAGTGTAAACAACCTTATGGTCTGTTGAAACTCTTGTCTGTGTAGAGGGCATATCTTCCTTTAGAATCAGTGATTATTGAGGGTCTTTTCCTATTTAATTCAATTGACCTGCATCTGAAATCTTCAGTGGGCACTTGGGTGTCTGCTAGGGCAGTATCAGCAACCAGAACAATCTTATGAAGAAGATCTGGCACAGAATACACTGACTGAGGGGCAACTCCCAAAACAGCCCTTTGGGGTTAGGAGTCAATAATTAGGTTCCTACAAAACACCCTCCCATCTGCCTAAATATGTGTCTTGCTATCAAGGAGGAGAGTGAACTATGCGCTGAGAGCCAAAAAGGCCAAAAGAGAATGTGGTTGCAGGCATGGAAAAGGTCTTTGAATACTGGGGGAAAAGACGCAGGGCAGTTGAAGGAAGGGCAGGAAAAGGCCTCTTCCCAGCAGGAACTAATTGCCTTTCACAAACATTTATGCAGTGTCTGGCATGTTAGTCCTGCTTTTGAGAGGCTTACTAATCAGAAAACAGCTTTGTACACCAGCGCCAGTCAGTATGAGGTCGAATGGGACAGATGGGCTCCTAGAAGAACGAAAATAAGTTTTCACCTCAAAAGTGCTCAGCCAGGCACAGTGACTCACGCCTGTAATCCCAGCACTGAGACTAGGATTGCTTGAGCCCAGGAGTTTGAGAACAGCCTGGGCAACATAGCAAGACCATGTCTCTAAAAAAAAAAAAATCAAAAAATTAGCTTGGCATGGCGATGCATGTGTGTAGTACTGGGGATAATGCCAGGGAAAACTAAGGGATGATTAGTTGTCTTAAAAAAAAAAAAAAGTACCTGTGAAATCTAGGTAGCTGGATTCCAGCATGTCTGTGGATCAGGTTGCTAGAACAACCAAGTCAGTGAGGGTTGCCCCAAGTGATGCACTTGAAGGGAGACCTCAGTATTGGACATCTATATTTATGGGTTCCTTGGGATATTATTAAATGCAAATTTCAAAAGTAGATTTTAATGCTTTTTTTTTTTTTAAGGAGCATGGTGCAAAATGCCCTATTGCTAACAAGCATAGGGCCCAGAGAAGCTGCTCTCCTTTCCCAAGGAAAAGCCTCTTGCTCACTGGAGGTGACTCTAGCCCAGGGTTCAAGGATAACAAATTCACTTAAGCAAATATGAGGCAGAGCCTGTGACGCCTCCTCTTGGGAAGGCTCGTGATCAACAGAAGATGACTTTCAGCTGGCATGGACAAGAACCCCTGCCATCTTGCTTTCAGCATCAGCCTTGCCTGCCTTTTGAAAGGCAGAGCTTTAGATATTAACAAGATGCACTCATTCCTTTGTCCCAAATAAGGCAAAGATACACTGGGATTGGACAGGACCAATAGAGCGCCATTTCTGGCACAGGGCTGATAAGAAAGGGGTCAGAGTGCAGTCCCACCCTCACCCCATCACGCTTTGCCTTTTGCGGAGCTGCCGGCTTGCAAGAGCTGCAGGAGCCTCTGCCCTGCTGAGTGACCTGCTGTTAGCTTGACAGCAGCAGCGGGATCATATCTGAATGTTCACAGAAGGCATTTGGTGAGGACAAAGCCGGGAGGGAACCCCTTGAGCCCGTTTCCATTTCTTGATGTCTTACAATCTTCATCTTGCTGCAGAATCACACTGTGGTGAACCCAGTGGAAAAGTATTCCTCATTCTGGCAACCCTGCTGCTGTTCCACATCTGTTCATCCATAGTAAAAGATACCACATTTTTACAAAAGCATGAGATGCAGAAGCGACAACTATTTTACAGCAGATCGTTTTAAATTAAAAGAAGGTTGCATACTCAGTTTAAATGATTTTAATTTGGTGAATATTATGTTCCAATTCAAAAAAGAATATTGCACAGCACTTTAATATTACAGTTGTTCTTTTTCTCACACTCAGGTGAGATCTTGATAAACACATTTGACTTTGAAAATAACAGAAAATGTCTTAATTGATTAAACAATTTCAATGACCTGTGAAGAACTGAAAGCAGGATATTACAGTCATATAAAAGGTAAGTACACATCCATAAATTCACTTGGCATCAGTGAAAAATGATAAGCCTCTCATATACTTAATAAAACATAAAGGAGACAAAATTTTAAATGGTGTGAAAATAGACTAAAATTTTTAATGCACTTTTTTGCTTTTGAAAATCCTTTAATTTAGTATAGGGTTTTTTCTACTTATTATAAAAATTGAAAAAAAAAAAAAAGAAAATCCTTTAGACCTGCAAGAATTCTAAGAATATCTGATCACATTATAAGTCTCTTATATTGGAGAAGCTAACACTTGATAATTTTAAAACAAAATCCAAATTAAATAAATATAGTTCCACGCTATTAATATGACAAAATCTGTGATGGTAGGGTAAAATTACCCCAGATAACATAAGCAAAAAACAATACCAGAAAATAAATGTATCTTGTCATGGCATCTATAAACATTTCTCCTTAAACTTATAAATCTACAGCATTTTTCCCTAAGTAATGAACAGTTATCGTCACATTTTTATGGAGAAAATGCTGAAAAGAAAAAAAAATACTAATGGTCACTGGGCCAAAGTTAATTCCACCAAACTCTCGATGTTTATATATGGCAGTGATTTTTATTTCTTTTCCCCTTCGCCTTCTAACTAGTATTTTCAGCAGAGGTGGGGCACTAGGGGACACAGGGAGGGACGCATGCCTTAGGTGCCAATTGTGCTTTTTTAACTTCTGCTTTATACATTTGCTGTGGTTCGATTTGTTGCTCATCAGGTTCATGAACACATTCTACTTCTGCTATGTTTTGTATTCATGTTCAGGACAATTCAGCCACAGCCTTAAGAGAAAAGGCAAACGTATAACATCGCCTGATACACCATTTACTATTGCTCTATTGCTATTTTTATAAACTGTGAATTATTTCACTAGTTTTGGGTCTCTGTTCATGCTTAAACTAAAGATTCCGCGCCATGAGTTTTTTTATGGCTGTCCTAAGATGAATTCTTCACATTTTATGAACATTCCAGGCATCTGGCATCTGTTGTATTTACTCTGTCCACTTCACCAAGCCCAAATGTTCTGTGAAATTTTTTTAAAGTTTCTGCATAAGATACCTCTCTTATAGAAAAGAAAAGAGTAAAATAAGGGGTCAGCTTGATTGTGCCTTGAACCAGAAACACTGATTATGATTATATTTCAGAAAACTTTTACAATTATTTCATTCAAAAATGATTCTCACTCTGGTTGATGATTGGAGTTTTATTTACGGTAAAGCCTAGGAGAGTGCCAGGACTGCATGATAGGGGAAGGGTTCGACTCGATGTGAATGTTGATACGTGACCATTTGTGGTCTTACTTGCATACTGATTAGATATGAAGATAACCAGCGTTTTCTGTTAATTTTTTATGTTCTCATTTTACTTCAAAATCAATCTGATTAATTTCACTCATTTGTCACTGAGATTACACTTGAGTTTAAAGAAAGGGCTTAATCATAACACGGACAGCAGAAAACTCAGCATCCCTCTGAGTGGCTAATGGCACCACTATCATTATTCTTGCAAGAACCAGATTTCATTATCGATGCAGGAGAAAAATACCCTTCAGATCCAAATATACATAAACTTCTTGTAATATTTTCATTTAAGGTCGAGAAACATTTATAATCATCCTCTAGCCTTTTCACTGTTAGTGTAATAAAATCCCCACCAGTTAAGGAAGTTTTTTGCTTCAACTAATCTATGATGTATCAGAATATTTTTGCCATCAGATGCATAAACATTGACAAATGGGAATTTAACTGAGTCAAGAAATACAACAATACTAAATAAAACCCTTTTCTAATTGAAAATGCCATACAGTCAATGTTTTCAGAAAACAAAACCCAGTAACAATTCTAAAATCTTCACACATACACACCCAAGTTTGCTTAGTAATCAAAACTCTGGAAGGTTATGTGAGGCTTTCACAATCACTCAAGTTAGGACAAGCCTGCGGTAGTGTTTCTTTTACTTAAAAAAATTGAAAACAACTTTAACATATAGTTATTTAACTTATAAACACATTGAATATGATTTGCCAATTCCACAAGATACACAGTAAGACCTTCCAAGGTTACATAGTGGAGGAAATCCAGCATGAGTTATTATATTCCAGAGACTCAGTGTGGACTCCTGGGTACAACTTTGTGCACTGGAGAAATGGGTTTACAGTATTCCTTGTGTGGCTTTTAGTTATGCTTGTGATACTCCAAAACATTTTCTTCAATTTCAGTAAAGTTACATGATATGTGATTTCTGCATTCAGAAACTGATGTGTCAACTCTTAATTTATCTTTAAAGCCCTTACTGAAAACATATCCACATTAACAAGATCTTAAAAAAAGAAACACTACTAGGATTTCAAGTAGACCCTAGATACACATTTTCACATAAGCCTAAATTCAACAGCAGCTCTGAGGTTGAGATTTGAGTAACGCATGCGATTTTTATCTTTAAAGAATGTATTCTCCAGCCGGGTGTGGTAACTCACTCCTGTAATCCCAGCACTTTGGGAGGCCAAGGTGAGAGGATCACTTGAAACCAGGAGTTTGAGACCAGCCTGGGCAACATAGCGAGACTCCATCTCTATACATTATAAATAAAATTTTTAAAAAAGAATATATTCTCCAACCTATATGTGGTTATGAAAGTCTGTCAAAATAGGGAGGGGGGAGAATGTATCTTCTCTTACTATTTATCTTACTATTTTTATAAAAGATGCTGGCATTATCTAGGTCAGTTTTTATTTCCAATCTTCCTGTGGAGTAGATGGTGAGAAATACCTTGATATCACAGTCATTATAAGTCTCGTACATAAAAGTAAATAAAGCGAACAGAAATGTGACTTGTCGATCGAAGCTGTTCCTATTACCCTTACTGGTTAAACTGTCATATCTTTTATGAATTTCTTCTGTGGGAAAATCAATTCATCCAGAGTTTTTGACCCAGATCACCAAAAAGAGCAATTTTACAAAGTGATTTTAGGCATTTAAAATTAAGCTCTTAAGTCAGACATTGTTAGTATTGAGCTATGATCATAGCATTGTACAAGCAGTAATAAAACCTCTTCCAGAATCTCCTGCTTCTAAGTTTTACCTCTTGCATTTACCTCAGGAAATATAGCGATATACTTTTCTTTCTTCAGAAATAGCAAATTGATAAAAAAGAAAGTAACCGTAGGTTACCATTCTGAACTCAACAATACCAACACTTTGAAGAACTGACAGTGATCCTTAAAGATGTATGTGCCATAACCTATGTAAAAGGAAACACTTTAGGGGAAAAAAATCACATTATAGAGTGTATTATAAAAATAAGTTACATAGCATGTGCCCATGGACCTGAAAACTGCAAAAGGAAGATAAATTTCTTTTGGCACAAAGATTGAATTACTCTTGCTACACATTTTCCTATCATCAGCAAGACCGTTTTCAGCCTTTGCATTCTATCATTGAAGAAAAAATTCACCAGAAGAAGTAAAATATTTCAGTTGTGATCAGTAGCATGGAGGACCTTAATGACGATGGAGGGCTGTCCATTCCACAGGGATTCAGAGGAAGTCCACACACCCTGCAAGTGCTCGGTCTATGACTTCATCTGGAGTTCATACGAAGCTGGTGGATTATAATGCTTTCTGTAAACAGAAAAAAGATAGGGCATTTCAGTTCAACTGAAACTCAAATCGGTAGTTTGTGAGAATCAGTAAAAGGTTGTGGTTGTTAAACAAGAAAACAAAAACGTACGTGAACCTAATGGGGTCCCCTGTAGTACTTTACTGTTCTTGAGTGACTTCTGTATGCTGGTGCATGTGTTTCACTCCAAAATTTGTAACGCCCTTTAGAAACCGTGTCTGCTATTCTAACTATATGAGGTCCATTTTCACCAAGAAAAAAAATGAACACAAAGACAGTCACTGCTAGGCATAAGCCCCATAATGGGAAACCAGACTATTTCTATTCTAATAAGTATCTCTATTCTCCTGACCAAACTCTGTTCTGAACAATATTCACACCCTTTACATTTCTTTCTGTGTGTGGATTGAAGTTTTAATAAGGACATATTCATTATCCCTAGGAAGTCAATACAACCAGATGACTCACTTTGGCCTCTGATGGCCTCTCTTGATCAACCCTGTATGTGTTTTTAAATCTAAATCCATTCTTATAAAAGTAAATTAAAAATAGATTGGGATGGTAATTAGAACAGTCCAGTCATAGTATGGATGTTTAGTATTTATATTAACCTACATGCCTTTGTGAACATGTGTCATCATCACTTGTCTCATTTGGTCATTCAAGAATTATGTACTGCGGCCATATGCTGAGCCAAGGCATGGCACAACATTGGTGATCAAAATGAGACCCAGCCCTGACATTGCTGAGATTATGCACAGTAGAGGAAAGATAATAACCAAGCCTCAAATAGTTTCTTGAAAAATGTATCAACTCCCTGTCAACATGTTGTGAGTGTGAAAACTATGTCAGAGTTTATTAATAACACGGGAAATTTTCCACCTATTATTTTTACTTTAATTTCAAATAGGTACTATTTAAGTTTTGCTTTTAATTAGGTAGTTAATATGTAAGTCGACATTAATTAGGTCACGTTATGCATAGACCTATCGGTTCATGGTAATGATGCAATGTCCTCTGTCAAAAAGAAAATGTTTTCTTACTTTGTTTCCTTTAACTTTGTTTCATGATGACCACTAGAGAGAGCCATTTCCATTTTCCCCTCAGCCTTTTGGATTGAGATAAAACAGGTAAGAGAGCAAAGTAAAATGAAATACTAAAATGTCTTATATACTCACAAGTATTTAGCTAAGAAGGTCTTATAATGCTTTTAAGACATGCATATGGTCTTTCAGTATGTCAGAAACCCTTAAAAATCATCTCATATTTTTCATCAAGAAATCGTTCCAGCTTCAACTTCTTTAAATGTCTAAAAATATATCTGTCTTCAGGCAAAAAGCTAAAAACACTAATTAAATATTATGCAGTTGAAAATTAGCATTCAAGATTAAAAGGCTATTTCTTGTTACTTTTTCTTTATTAAAGTTTCTGTAGTAGGTGTCAAAGAGTAAAAAGTCCACAGTTGCCAGCAAAAATTAAAGTGTCATTGATTTCTCTCCCTTAAGAAAGCAGAGAAAAAGAGTGAAATCAGAATTGTTCTTACTGTCTATGTAATTCAGAAATCTTATGCTTTTGTTTCCTCAAAACAAAATGAAGGTATTAGAGATTATTTTTAAACTTCCTTGCAGGGTTAACATTTTGAATTACTACAGTACCTCCTTTATCCTTGGGTGTGCAGACCTCTTAATTCCTAGAGCTGCCTTGTCTTCATTCTAGCACTTTGCAATCTCCATAATAATAATAGCTTTTTGGAATTCATATTTGGTGAAAATGCACATGGCAAAAGGGTCTAAGAAACAAAGTCTTCATAAGACCATAACATTTAATACTATATTGAAGTTAGCAAACTGATAATCCATGCCTGGTATTGATATATATACTAATACTATTAATCAGATAATATTATTAAAGAGAGTGTCTCAGAAATACTTGACAATGCCAAATAAGAGTTTATTTTATGTAGATTATACTTTAATAATAAAAGATAATGTTTAATATTTATGTACACAAACTTTATTTAAAAGAATACAATTAAGTCCAAATTATTTTGCTTTATATGCATAAAATACATCTTTTATTTCATGTGTAGATATAGTGAGATCTATATGATAGTGATCTATAAGATCTACATGACTGATTCTTATTATAGAAACTTATTAAGCTTAAAACTATTGAAACTTATTCAACAGATGTATTAAATCTATAGTTGCTTATTAGCAATGTTTTCCCCAAATCTCAGCTGAACTTACTTAGATAAGAACCACCCAGCCAATATACAAAATTGTGAGAAATTTTTAGATGTTGCTTCAGCCCATTAAATGTTGAAATAACTCACTATACAGCAGATCTATCTAATGCATACAGAGTCCACAGTTGCCAGCAAAAAAAAATTCATGCTTTGAGGATTAATGTAATTATTTGTGTAAAAAGGGAGGAGTGCAAAATGTTCAAGTCTTTGTGTATTTAGTACAATAAAATGATGTTATTTTATTGAAGTTACAAAGTCAGCAGATTTTATTCCATCTCCTCTGTCTTCATTTCATCCCAGAGCAAGTCATTTGGAACCTCTAAAGTGACCTTGTAAAATCAGGCATAATTCTGTCATAGTTTTTTTGTTTTTAAAGATACCACTTTCTTTCTCTTCTATCCTTCTCTCTCTTCTCTCTCTCTCCTTCTCTCTCTCCCTCCCTCCTTCCTGCCAGGGTTTTCATTCTGTCATCCAGGCTGGAGTGCAGAGGCACAATCATGGTTCACTGTAGTCACCATAGCCTCAAACTCCTGGGCTTAAGTGATCCTCCTGCCTCAGCCTCCCTAGTAGCTGGGACTACAAGCGCATGCCACCATGCCTGGTTTACTTTTTCTACTTTTTGTAAACGCAGGATCTTACTTTGTTGCTGAACTTGGTCTCGAACTCCTGGGTTTAAGTGATCCTCCAGCCTCAGCCTCCCAAATTGCTGGAATTACAAGCATGAGCTACCATGCCCAACCAGATACCACCATTCTGATGCTAGTGATTTGTGAAGTGTTTAATAGGCAGATTGGAACCCAAAACCATAGTAATTACCACCTTTATCAGCAAACTCAAAAATAGTAAAGCACTTAAATTTGGGACTTTCTGATAAGCATGCTTATTCAGATGCTTATTCATATAATTTCCATTTATGCTAATTGGAAGAAAAAGACCCTGAATTTTAATGAACATATATGCGTGGGAGAATTGGGTTTTTATATATTTTTTACATTAGCAATTTACCAAAAAGCACTTACATTTTTCTCCAGTGTTACCTTGATTTTTTCCTTTAAAAAAACTTCACGTAACACATTAAATACACTATTTGTTACTATGACATCACTGTGAAATGATATGTGACTTATTAATTCTTTTATGACACAAGCTATTAGATAACTTCCATGGAAAGGAAGCTTAACATGCTATCAATTCTTAATTACACTTGGTTTCTGATCTTATTAAGTATTCCCCCTCCTTGGGGGGTAGACCAAAACTGCTGGCTAGCCAGATGACTTGAGATCCAAAGCTGTGTGCGTGAGGTAGCATTTGGGGGGAAATGTCTCCTGAGTGCTAGAGTGGGCAATCCCACAGCAGACGGGAATTCTTTTTTTCCCAGGAGAGCTCCTTGGCTGCAAAGTGGAAAGATGCCCTCCCTGAAAAGTCAACACCTCCCTCCCAAGCAATGCGTTTGTTCGTATTTGCCAAACTCTCTACAAGGGAACACTTGAGCTCTGGATTTGAGAAATCTACTCTAGTAATAGCTAGCCTCAAAATCCACATGCTAAAGACACAGCACGGCAGAAGTTCAATTGACAACAGAACTTCGCATCTGCAAGGGAGGACTGCCTCACCCACTGGAGACGGCACAAGGTACAGGAAAAAAACAGGTCCTCTTGGGTTTTGCATCAGTTTGGCCTGCCTCCCATGTTTATGGCTCTCTCTCCATCAGCGGCTGTGTCTGGAGATTCCAGCTTAGAGTTGCGCCGTTTCAACTCTCTCCCCACCAGCCACCAAAACTCAACTTTCAACTCACCGCCCTCAAGACAATTTATCCCCTGCAAAAGTGTCCTACATTCTACACACCTTTTAGAAGCAGGAGTGCCTCGTTGTTTACTTTTAAGTTTCTCATTTTCATAAACTGCTTCAGGGTTCAGCCTGGGTATTATCACATTCAGAAATTAATCAGAGTCCTGTGGAGACATCTGTTTTGAATAGGAAGTTCAGTAAACTTCCTCTGTTGACTTGGACTTGGATTTCTTCTTCTGGATTCAGCTCAGATAATTAAGAATACTGTCACTAATAAGTTCTGTCATTGGCTGCAGGAAACTTTTGAACCAGATGATATAAACTCTAGGGGTTTCTCAACCACCTCATAGTTTATTTCTTCCTTCCAGAACATGTCGCACTCCACCATCAGCCCCGCCATCCCCTTACCTCCTCAGGTTGCTGAAGTCACCAGTAATCACGGTTGTAACTGATAACTTCTTTTTTGGCACGTGAATCCATAACCCCAGCATAGACTGCTGTCTTACAGATACAAGCACATTTGAACGAGTGCCCATATGTAACATTCACTATAAATAAAAACTAATGGCTGGAAAAATAGGAACTGAGCCAAGCATGGTCAGGTTCTACTCTTTTGGACACAGATGTTAAATGCCTAGATTGTTCTAAGTCTATGGCTGGTCACAGAACAGCATAGAAAATAACATTATGTGTTTAAAACCAAGGCCAATGGGCTGGGCTTAGTGGCTCAGCCTGTCATCCCTGCACTTTGGGAGGCCGAGGCGAGTGGATTGCCTGAGGGTTCGAGACCAGCCCAGGCAACTTGGCGAGACCTTGTCTCTATAATAAAATAAAAAATTGGCCAGATGCAGGAGCGTGTACCTGTAGTTCCAGCTACTTGGAAAGCTTAGGCCGAAGGATCGCTGGAGCCCAGCAGATCGACGCTGGGGTGGCCGTGAGCGTGCCACTGCATTCCAGACTGGGCGACGGAGTGAGGGTCCAACCCCCCCGCCAAAAAACTAAGACCACTGTACTTTTTAAATGAGAACAACAGTAGCCATCAAAACACTGCTACAAGAACGTTTCCACATGTAATTTCTAGGTAGATATCTCAGTATCTCAGAATCATTTGGCAGTAAGACTTTGACCCAACGAGTGTGAGTGTTTTAGTGTATGCATGAATATACATGTTTCTCACTTAAAGTAGTTTCATCATATGAAATAATAATGTACTGGGAGAAACTTAACTGACTCTTAAATCTTGGCTTCATCATTATTAAGATAGACATCTCTAAGCCTCAGAAGAGGTTCTGTGGGGTTTTTTAAATTTTTATGTTTGGGTATTGTTGTTTGTCGACTTTAATAATGGAGGTGATTATTACTCTTGATCTCTAAAGCCTAGCTCTGCTCTAACCAGTTCTGATTTTTGCACATACATAGCATTAGCACAAGTAGAGAAGCTAAAAGTACTTCTACCAGATAAGCAATAAATCATTTGTCCTAGGAAAAGCGTTGTAGCAGAACCCTGTAAGCTGCTTACTAAACAATAACGAAGCATTTCACATTACGGCTAGGACAGGCAATGACAGAATCCCAGAAGGCTGTGGCTCAGTGCTGAACCATAAGCCAGGGTCAGGTGATCTGCCCAAGGTTACACAGCCTTTGGTGGCAGCGGAAAGTGTTATGCCGGTCCCCTCAAGTGTCCAGCCCGTTGTTCAGCAGTTCTCCTTCTCTGGAAGTTCACCCTGATGTCTAGCCTCTATCTACATCCTGTTTGTTGGTGGTGGTTGCTCCTTTAAAATGATAACCTCTCTGTCTTATGTTGAGGGTCCTTCATGAACCTGACAAGCACGACAGACGCCTGAAACCTTCTCTTTCCTAAAATGCCCTTTGCTCTCCTCTGGGGGAGTCGGAGGGGTGACGAAGGGCCATGTGTAATTCACACGTGTACTGTGTGTTCACAGAAAGGCTCAGCCCTTCCTCCAAGGCGTGGGCTTCAGCCGTGAGAACTCCATGTCCAGGACTCCTGGCTGTTTTGCATCCGTGGCCTGCTTTTGTGCCTTTGGAGGGACATAGAAGTAACTCTCATCGTCCAGATGACAGTATCTGGGTCTCCTCTCATTCCTCATTGTGTCTCCTCACACCGGGGTTGCCAATCCTTTCTGCGTCATTTGCACGTTTGAGTTGCAAAGAGAGGAATCAAGGACACCTCTTTCTTGCCCAGCTTTCTGCCATTTTTCTTTAGCTGCTAGCTTTGGTTTTTCAGACTCTTTTTTTGTTAGTCAGAGTCTCACTCTGTGTATATTGACACAATCACAGCTCACTGAAGCCTCGACCTTCTGGAATCAGGCGATTCTTCCACTTCAGCCTCCCGAGTAGATGGGACTATAGGCATGAACCATCATACCCAGATAATTTTTCTTTTGTAGAGGCGAGGTCTCGCTATGTTGCCTAGGCCGGTCTTGATCTCCTGAGCTCAAGCAATCCTCCTGCCTTGGCTTCCCAAAGTGCTGAGACTACTTTGAATGTGAGCCATCGCACCCAGCCTCTCCAAGCTTTTTACAGCAATGAAGAGTCCCTTAAACCCCATGATAGACTCGGAAATGACGATTGATCTTCCTAGAGGAGGCAATGTTTGTAAAAAGAGGTTTTGAACAGAGAAGGACACAACGGCCAGAATGAAACATAGGAAAAAGGGCAATTCAGGGAGAAGGAACAAATTGAGTCGAAGAAGGTGTCATGGCCTGATACTCAAACAGCCCTGTCAGCCCAGAGTGCGGGAGTCCCACCAAGGAAAAAGATGGGTGCTCCGAAGATCAACTTGCACTTTGGAAAACAATGAAAAATGAATGTGAGAGTCTGAGGCTGGAGGTTGTGAGACTGGTGAGGAGGGTGTCAGGGTAACCCAGAGGGAAGTAATTGAAACTTCAAGGTAGGCCATGCGAGGACCATGCAGAGGGCATCCCACCGCTGGGGATGTCAGTGGGCTGGAACCAGCAGGACTTGCAGAACGAGCGCAGGTGAGGACCGAGGGAGGAGAAGCTTCCAGCTTGGCTGACTGGGTGGACCAGGCTGGCAGTGCTCAGGAGAATTGTAAGTGAAGGAAGAAGACCTGAGAGAGGGATGGGAGATGTGGAGAATGGCTTTTAACACATCTGGCTGAAGATCTGCAGTGCAATGCTGGACACAGAGTCAGAGATAGAGGTGGGGAGTCATCAGCATATACAGGGTAAGTAAAATAACCAGAGCAAGCTGTAGAGTAGGAAAACAGCTTGGTTAGAGACGTGGGGAATATGCGTCTTCAACGTGCGTTCCAAAAATAAGGAGCCAGCAAGGGAAACTGAGGAAGGGCAGTCAGAGAGATGAAAGGGGGTGAAGAGCCTAACTGTACCCTCACCCTCACTGGAGGCTTCTTTTCTGGAAAAGCTGACCTTAAGAGTTCTGGACCCAGACACAAGGATGAGCAGCAGACTGAATGCAGGGGCGGGAGTGGGGAGAGTTTGCACCTGGAACGGTGAGATTCTCATCTCACCTCCCCAGCCTGTTCCCAGAAGGCAGACAGGTTACTGGAGGATTTTTCTCTTTGGTAAGTTCTGGAAAATGTGCGTCAAAAGATAGATGATAGATAGATAGATAGATAGATAGATAGATAGATAGATAGATATAAACAGACAAAAGAAATAGAAGATCAGGAATCCCAGGGAAACAGGATTCAGCGTAGGCAAAAGGGTGACCACCATGCAGCAGGCCTGGAGGGCAACCAGTCCAGACAGTATGAAGCAGAGGGCTGAACTGGGAAGGTCTCCAGGGAAAACTAGGAAGCGGATGTGTTTAAATGTTTTGAAAATTACTGATAGGTGTTTGGCAGATCTAGTGCACATTTGGGAAGGATACACAGAAAACCAAACAGATGAAAAATTAAAGCAATTATTCTTTTGAAGGGGGACATTGGTGAGAGAAAGAGAACACAATTGTAGTATACTACTTGGCTTGACAGAGAACAATATTGAAATTTATACTGTGAACATATAAATATATACACGCATAATACGTGCTGGCTGCTAATTTATCAAAAAAACGTGTGATGTAATCATATTGGGAGAATGAAGACAGGGGAAAGTGAGAGACTAAATCTTCAACCATCAAAACGGTAATGAGAGACAGGAGATCTCTGAAGTCTGAAAATAAAAAGTCAGAGAACAGGTACTTTATTCAAAAACATGAAGATGAATGCCAGAAGAAGCAGTTAAGAATTGGAAGTGGTTTTCTCCAGGGGAAAAAGTGGAGGGATCAGGGAAGAGGTAAGGAACATCTGTCTTCATTGTTGTTGAGAACTGGCTGAGAGTTGAACTACGTGTATGGATTTTCTTAATAAACATGAAAAGCAAGGAAAGAATTGATGGGAAGTGTAAGAGTGGAAGCAGGAATGTCAAGTGTCCTATTGCAGCTTTCCTGGGCGTGGGAGAAACCAGGGCAGTAGCTTGAGGGACTCACAGCTGAAGATTTGCGAAAACGGGAGAGGCTGCAGCGTGTGTATGAAAAGGAGACGGGTAAGACAGCAGAGACCAAGAGATAAGTGACCACGAGATCCTGGGGGAGGAGGCGGAGGGGACGCACTCAGCTCCATCTGGGTTGGGGAAGTCTTGGAATCACATATCCCTGTTTGCGGGGAAATCCTCTCTGTGCCCATCTGTTCATGACCTTGTCCTCTCTCTGCCCGCCGCCCTTTAGCATCAGTGTGCTCTTATCGACATCCCTGTGGGTTTCCCGATCGGGGAAGTCTCACTCTTTCCTCCAGGATTCTGAATCTATGGCGGAATGAGAAATTCACATCTTTTGACAGCTTACATTCTTGGGCTTGATTTCATGTCCCTGAAATTATACTCTTTCCACACTACACACCAAAACTGCTTCCTCACTACTTTCTTGAAGCCATTCAAGTAAAAGATCTGGTTACGCCCTCAGTGGATACTTTGAAATCTCTAGAGAGTCCGATTGCCCTCATCAACCAGTCCTCACTGGAAATGCCATAGAGATGCCCGTAGAAACTGAATAACCCTGTTTTAAGCAGATGATCTTGATGTCAAGCTCACATTTTTAAGAAATGATCGATATGCTTAGGGCCATGTCCCACGTTCAGAACGTTTCTGTGTGTGGGGTGACTACCACCATAGTGTACTGAAACAGTGAACACATTAAAATTATTCTCTGTGGCTGTGGATACTGTGCCCTGCACTCCCTTAGAAAGCACCAGCATACAAGAGTCTGGAAATGGTACACACCTCACCCTGGCCCCTGGAGATCTCAGGGTGGGACACAAGCAGCAGCCCTCCTACACATCAGCCTGGTGCGATCCCTTTTCCTTTACTACACAGTACGTTTCAGGACAAAGAAAAGATTGAATCCTACTCATCCTCCCAAAAAGCACATCAAGTTGCATCCAAAAACACTGTCTTCACAAATGAAGCAGGAGTTGGAGTGCATTTGCTCCTCTACCTCCCCATCCCCAGTGGATTTTATTTCTAATATGTGGTTTGAAGCAAAGCTACTGGCTGGGTGTGGTGGCTCAGCCTGTCATCCCAGCACTTTGGGAGGCCGAGGCGAGAGGGTTGCCTGAGCCCAGGGGTTCGAGACTAGCCTGGACAACTTGGTGAGACCTCGTCCCTACAATCAATCACAACAACTAGCTGGGCGTGGTGGCGTGCGTCTGTAGTTCCAGCTACTCAGAAGGCTGAGACGGAAGGATCACCGGAGGCCAGCAGGTCAAGGTTGCGGTGGCCTTGAGTGTGCCAGTGCCCTCCAGCCTGGACGACGAGAGTGAGACTCAACTCAAAAAAAACAAAGAGCACTCTCCCTTGCAGGTGGTATGGACTTTCAGGAAGAAGACGTGAGCCTGGTGTGAGCAGGCAGGAGCAAAGGCAGTCGTAAGTGGCAACAAGATTCCAATAAAAGTCCCTGAAGAATGGCAGGGGGAGTCCTCAGGAATGCAGCATTTGGTTCTTCTGACTCCTCGTTCCCTCAGTGAGTTATGGTATGGTCACACCCAATACTTTACAAATGCAGGTGGGCATTAGTGAAAACTGTGAATATCCTTGTTTTTCAAAGGTTGGGTGTCCACCTTATGAACGGGAGAAACCTCTTTTAAAATATACAAGTCAGTATTATAAATGGCAAGCTCTCTTGTATAAGCTTGTCCAAAGTCATATTTCGTAAAGTCTTCTCAGTCGTTCATCTCTCTCTCTCTGTCTCTCTCTCCTTTGACCCTGAAATCTCATTATTAAGGCAGGCCTTTAACATGGTTGCTCAGCATCTTTTAATGCAATGCTGAGAACTGATGAGCAGTAGGAAACAGAGATCCGATTCCAGTGAATGTGAAAACAGGCATCCACCTCTACCATCACGTTTAGAATTCAAGTTCAAGCCCTGCATGCAGTGGGAAATCTGGTGTGGGAAAGAACTCACCAAAGAGCTTTTTTTTTTTTACCATGAAGCATGTTACTTCATGGGTTAAACAGTAATCATTTCTCTTTTTTAAAAATCTGCCTTTTCCAGGATATCAAGAACAGGTGCTACCCATATAATTTTGGGACACACACAATTCGAAAATGGAAAAGTAAAGATCTGTCATTTTGTGTTATAGTACTTTTGTGAAGTTCACTCAACGGGCTGAAAAATGTAGGCACAGAAGCAGCCTACAGGAAACCTTGTATGCTAAGCTGTCGTCTCCCAGCCTTGAACTTGCTGTGGCGATGTGGCTACGATACAGTGTATAACATGTTAATATCACGAACACACCTGGCATTTTGCATCCACACTCTGTTTCATGCTTATTAAAACATGCTAGAAAATTATTCAAACACGAGCAAAACTGAGAATAATAATAATCCATGTCTCCACACCACACACACACACACATACACACACACACACACACACACACCAGATTGTAAACTGGTTGTACAATTTTAAGTAAAGTCCATACTTAATGGAGTATTTGAATTCGATATCTGAACTTGATTAGGTGATCACGATGACATTTTTTTTTCTTGGCGTTCATGTATCAGAATTTACTTTCTGCTATTTTCTGTCCATCACAATCTCTGTTGAGCTGTAAAGGGCCATTTGACAGCTCTGTTTAAACTGTTCCCCAATTTAAATCAACTGCACACATGAATGGAACTTGAGTCTGACACTAATGGTCTTAAAATTATTGTCTAAGAAAATCTGGGAATCTTAACGAAGGGGCTAAAACATCTACAGTACACACAGACACACACAAATAAGTAAAACTCTGTTTTTAGGATTCCAGGTTTCATTTCCGTTTTATTTCACATTCAGATTTTTCCTGAAATCATCTTAGAGGCTTTGTTTTGGCAAAATTTGGGTGGTCAAGGCCCTGTGATAGCCACGTTATGTTTTCTTTCTTGTTTGTTTTTCTCCCAGCACATAAAGCAAATTGAGGGTGCGATAGAGGCAAATGCCAATTGTTAAACTAATTTCTGAAAAATAAAAAATGATTGTGGAATGTGGTCTATCACATTTGGCTTAGAGATCTGGGAGCCAGCCCCAGAGAGCATGTGATCCAGCCCACATCTCACTGATGAGGAAACTGCGATGGCTTCACTGAAGGGTCCACTTGCTAGAAGCAAAACAGGGACTAGAAGCCAGGCCCTGCCTCGGGCTACAAACAGGGGTGTTGCTAATTTGTTCTGTTCCCAGCATCAAAACGAATGCACAAGATAGAAAAGACACGTGGCTATTAGTTGGTTATTTTACGATCACAATGTTCAAAGCTTCAATTAGTGCATGCAAAGAGTTGGCACAATCAGACGAAGGCCAGCGTTCACGGCAGCCGTAGAATCTGCACAACATACCCCCTCAGCACTGCCCTCAGCCCTTCCCCCCTCCAAGAGAGGTAGCGCTGCCGGCTGTGGATTTCTTCAGCTCTATTTTCATAGACTGAGTCTCAGCCCGAGGCTCGAATTTGGTCAGATTTCCTGCTCCTGGGGCTGCCACTACTGGCTTTCCTGCTTTCATACCTTTTGACATGGGAATGCGGGTGGGTGTAGGCCGCTGGGATGACCCGTCTTGTCCTGACTGTAAGAGAGAAAATACAGAGACATTGAGAGACGTCGGGTGAGCGCCCCAGAAGTGCCACCATCTGAACAGAAGCAGGACTCCCGCCACATGACCACCCCCCAGGGGACCCTCGGAGGATGAAAGGAAGGTAAGAAGCTTGGAGTTGGTCTCTGACCTGCTCTGAAGACTTCCTTTTCCTTCTCTGGAAACAGCTTTCCTTGCAACTTGCTTCTCTTCTCAAGCACTGACTTACCTCCCCCACCCTTCTGGAAGATGCCCTCAGCTCCTGTCTTAGAGGAAGTAAGTCTAGGCCACCAGGCGACTCATTCCGGAAGCTCCTGAGCCGCTGCCACTCTCTTCCCTCCCTGCACTTCAGACATAGCAGGTTTTTGTCCCCTCCTGACGACCCCAGCACTACTGCCCACGCCCTCCTCGCAATCTTCGACAATACTCTGGCGGTGATTTCTCAGGGGGGTCTCACCAACTCTCCTATCGACCCTCTTTAATCTCACGATGGCGCCTCTTCACTTACCTGCCTTCTAGGTGTGCTATCACCATATTCCAGTCTCAGTTCCCTTTTAACTTTTCACATTCTCCAAGAGCACCGCCTTAGCTGTCAAGCCTGGACCTCCAGGCTCTAAAGCTCTCCAAATTACAGATCTGTGATCCCAACTGCTCATTCCAGTATCCCCTGGACATTTCAAATACTACAGGCCCCAAAGGCTATCCCCTCTCCACACGGTCCCCTGTATTTCTCTTCCTGTCCACCCAGATGGCCAAACCCAAGGCCCAGAGCCACCCTCTAAACTTGATTTGCCATGAACTGTTTTTGAGTCTATCTTCAATGTATCTCTGTCCTCGCTCTCACTATCACCATTCAAGCCTACACCATCTCTAGCCAAGAGAATGCCAACAGCATCCCTGTCCTTAGCCTTTGTCCCCTCCAATTTACCCTTTACACTGCTTTGCAGACATTTATTTCTATAACACGAATAATGTCATGTTTTTTCTCATGATCGTCACCCTTTCAGTGGCCTCCTTTGTCTATTCCATGAGAATTTCCATTCTATAATAAGACGTGTGTCTCCCTTCAATATCTGAGCCCCGTTTCCATCTCTGTTTTCCGCTCCTGCATTTTTCCTCACGCCCGACTACAGCAGCTGTCCTGTCCACATACGCCTTCCCTTGAAGATCCTTATCTGTGAAAACCTCCTCCTCTGTGAAGACTTCCGGCAACTCTTTTGTACATACGTGTATCAGAACCAGTGAGGAGGCTTCAGTCTGCCTCTCCCACCAAGCCAGAACTTCTGAAGTCCTCTTTGCATGCCAGCTCTTAACCCCATGCTCAAAGTGTACTCGACGACGTTGAATGAATAAATGCACTCATGAGTTAGCCTCACGGGAGGGCAACCCAAACCTTTTGTTGTCCTTGATTTTACAGGACCGGAAATAAGTGGACCGTCATTCAGACCTTTGAAATCTTAGCCAGTTGTTTTGAAATTTTATTTGTGTGTGGGGTTTCATCAGTCGTTTAAAATGTTGCTGCACAGGATAGCACTATCTTGACCTGACCCTTGAAATGGAAATAAAATGTTATAGCAGAAAACCTGCTCTCAGTTATAATGATTTACACCTCCACTATCTTTTTATAAAATGCAGCAGAAAGAAGCAAGACCCTACACAACCAAGCTATGCTCTGTGTTGCCTAAAAAGCAGTATTGAGCCATTTGAGAAGAGAGAACAATTCCAAAGGCTATTTGAGTCCTGTGGTGCTGATAAAGAAACGCTTTATTGACAACACAATGAGTAATTCACACTTTGAAGTCTGTCTTTAGTCTGTGTTTGTGCATAGAGAATTAAAGTAAATTATACTGAGGATATGGGAAAAGAAGCCACAGTTTCTCTATTTAAGTTATGAATTTCCTGTCTTTCTTAAGAGATTTTAATATATGCTGTAGAATTTGTTCAGAGTCTAGGAGTTACCATTTCTACTCTTATTCACCTAAATTAACATCTAAATAGTACATGCTCTTCCATAATTACATTTACCAATTTGCCTCCAATAAATGAAGACAGGAAGTATTTTGAAAAAAATAGAATTTGTTTGTAAGCCCTGTTTTTTGAACTTTGGACACGCTTTTGAATAATCAAGCTTCCCAGCTAGTTATTAAATAAGTATTTATGAAGCACCTGCTCTCGGAAAAATATGATGAAATAAAATACCGTTTTTAAGCCTACAAACTCACTTCTTTTACTTTTTAAAAAGTTTGAGATTAAAATCTTCTCATCATACTTTTTGAATAAAGGATGACTTTGGCTACACATAATCACGTATTTTATATTTTAGATTACAGAAATACCATGTAGAAACAGTTTTAGTCCTCCCTGTATATTGATCGCTTCCCCCGATCTCCATTGTAAAAGCATTTCCAAATCTAATTTGAAACCTTACAACCACTACATGCTAACATTTCCAAGAGGCCATCTTTCCAAGAAACTTGAGGGGGTCTCTGTAATTTACACGAATATGTGAAATCTCCCTCAAAGTTGGCCTGATATATCAAGCGATGAAGTCCCCTCCCTCCCTGGTCTCCCTCTGGGGCCTGCACCTGGGAACCCCCCTACTCACCACTGACTGGGTTCCTCTGGCAGAGGAGGTGGTGACCGGGGTGATGGTGATGGTGCTGGTCACCTTGCTTGCCCCAGGTCGTGAGGAGAGGTGTTTCCTGGGAGAGCGAAGGACCGTGCCAGTGGTGATCTCCTTGTCGGCCGTCACGTTGACCGGCCGGACAGTGATAACTGGGCTCACCCCCTCCGTGGAAGGCCCTGGGGACCGCTTGAACTGAGAGCCCAGGTGGATGTGAATCTTGTTGTCTTCCGTGGTGATGATGTTGGCATTGGAGTTGTACTTCCGCACTGGAGTTGAAGCAGTCTGTTTCTCTGGGGTGACTTTGAGGACAGTCCTTCCCACGGGCATCTCCTGGGATTCGGGAGAGGCTGCAGCCTCAGCGGGTGCTGCCGACGTAGACACCGTCATGATCTGAATGGGGGATGTGGGCCTGTCTGCAAACGGGCCTCTTGCACCTTCTGGGGCCTTCTCTCGAGAAAACGTGGTGATCGTGACCGGGGACATGGCTCGCTCAGGGCCAAGAACAGAGTCTCCACTTTTTTGCTTTTGAGACATGACATTCGGTGATGGAATAATGGTTATCCTTGGCTTCTGACTCCCTAAGGTAGGAATGACGGTGGTACTGGAAAAAAACTCCTCCGACGTCGGGCTCGTGATCTCCAAGGTCGCAGTACTGTTCTCGTGGTCTGGTGTCACCCGAATGTGCAGGGGCTGGCCCTGCTTTGGTGAGAGGACTAGCTCTCCTGGGTGTCCCGGACTGGGATTGGCTCGAGGCCCTTTCTCCTGAGCGCCTGGGGGCCCGTTTTCCCTTTTTCTCATCCATGGAATCCAAGACTTTCTCATGGTGAGCTCATTTGCTGCTGGAGGATACCTGTCTAGGACAGAGGACCGCTCCATAGGTTTTTTCAGTCCCACCTGCCGAAGATTATTCATGATATGATTTTCTTCTTGGAAGGATTTCCGTATGAACACGGCCGGTGTTTCCTCCTCTGCGGCTTCACTGCTGACCACATCCGTCTGGACCCCCGTCGATGTCACGGGGACGTCCACCATTCTCCTTCCATTCACACTGGGCCGGAGAGCACGGCTGTAGCGCTTGGAGAGCTCCAGCTCTTTGGTCAGATTCAGGACCTCCTGCCCCATGTTTCTGTTCTTGCTTTCTTCTTCCATGAATCTTTGTTGGAGGACAGAATAATCTACCTGGAGCTGAGAAAGCTGATCTTCTTTGTTCATTAACTCATGGATCTTCTCCTTCAGAGCTTGCACTTCAGCCTTTAAGTCTCGACTCTTAGCTTCTTCCAGCCGAAATCGGTGTCTCAGTTCAGCCTCCTGGCTCACAGCCTCGCCTTTCTCTATTGCTTTGTTCTTGGCGATCTGGTGCTTGATCTCCTCCAGTTGTTGAGAGAGGAAGTTCGCCTTATCCTGCTCCGTTCTGAATTTCTGCTCCAGCTGGTCATACTCATCCTCGGTCTTCATCAAATCCCCCTCGATCACCTCCAGCTGCTGGAGACGTTTCTTCAGTCTCTCGATCTCAAGGGTCAACTCCTTGATCTTATTCTCTTCCGGGCAGGTGAGCTCGGGTCCTTTTCGAGCCCTCCCTCTTGCTATTTCCCTTTCTACTTCCTCCATACCGTCAAGCCTCTTCTTTAGCAAGTCAACACTGCAGCTTAGCTCAGAGGACTTTTCTTCTTCACTCTTCAGCTTGCCTATCAACTCATCTCTCTCCTTGGTCAAACTGTACACCTTTTCCTCCATTTCAGATTTCAGTTTCAGAAGCTTCTTACTCTCTTCGATGAGCTTTTCAGTGACGTCCATAACCTTTCCTTGTTCTACCTTGAAGTTTTGATTGAGTTCGTCTACTTTTCTCTCTTCTTGCTTTATTTTTTCCATCATGTTTTTCCTTTCATCCACCAGCATCACGGTAAATGACTTCAACTTTGTAAGATCATCTTTTAAGCTTAATTCAGCCTTTTCTAGTCTGCTTTCGGAACATTCCAATTCTTTAACTCGACTCTTGACCACCTCCAATTCATTGAGCAGGTCTTTGGTTAAGTTCTTTTCCCTCTCCAGATTTAAATGTAGCTGGGTGCATTCAGACTTGCTCTTGCTAAATGCCTCTTCCAGTTTCTCCAGTTCCGACATTCTCTTCTGCAGTTTCTCCACTTCGAGCTTGAGCTCCTTGCTGTGGTGTTCTTCTTCCTGCAGCTTCTTTCTCAGCTCCCTGCACTGGGATTCCGTCTTCGTGATCTCCTCATCTTTTCCCTCCATCTCCAGCACACGCTTTCGGAGGCTTTCCACCTCGGCCATGAGGCTGGAATTTCCACATTCCCCTTTGGCAATTTTATCTCTCAGTTCCTGAAGTTCCTCCTCTGCCTTTTGAAGGTTTTTGTTGGTCTCTTCCAGCTCCTCAATTCTTTGGGTTAAACCAACCAGCTTGAGTCTCAGCTGTCTGTTGTGAGACTCTTGGTTAGCCAGCTTGGCATTCATCTCTTCATGCTCTTGAGAAAACCTTGAAGCCTTGTGTTCAAAGTCCGCTTCTAACTTCAGCAATTTCTGTCTGTCTTCTTTGGATTTGGAGGTGATGGCCTTGAGCTTTTCTTCTTCTTCCCTCAGTTTCTGAGTAAGATCTTGTACTTTCTGGCTTTGCAGGCCGAGCTGCTCGATATGCATTTGTCTTTCATCCACCAGCATGAGTGCAAAGGACTTGAGTTTGACAAGCTCGTCTCTTAGTTTGTTGAGGCGTTTGGCATTTTCCTTTTCTTTGCGGGCTTGGTAAGCCTTTTCTTGCTCAAGGAGTTTTTTCAACCTAGAAGACAAAATATAACTATATGTTAAAAGAGTAATCAGCAAATAGATTTGTCTTCACTTAAGTAAAAAAAAAAAATGCTACTACGCTAAATCCCTTATTGATTGCTGCAAAATCAAAGTTTTAAAAAAAGCCTTTAATGCAACTAATCAGATGTCAGAATATTGGTTACCCTTAAAGAGGGGTAGTGGCAGAAGGGGGCACAAGGAGGACTTTTGGGGTACCAGTTTCTATTCCCTAATTTGCATGCTAATTATGCAGGATTGTTCAGTTTATGGAATTGCAGTAAGTTGAACACTTATAGGAGTACCTGTCTGCATGTATATTGCACTTTAATAAAATAACCATGAAGTAAAACTTTGGCTGTGTGAAATAATGACTACCTATAGTGTGTTCTGTATTCTAGGCATTGGTACTTGTCCTCACAGCAATCCTATGAGATAAGTGTTGCTATTGTCATTGCCAAGAGGAAAACAAGACGCCCGGGGATTATGTCACCTGCCACAGATCCCACCATCGAGAAGCCAAGAGGGCTCCAGAATTTTTGTTCCTCACCTTGGTGTCACATGACTTCAAAAGAGAAATTTACTTTAAAGGAACAGGAAGGTCCGGAAAAGAAGAACCTTTGGGGTTTCTATTTTAAACCCTTGACATAAACTATGCAACGATTACCTGAAGAGGACAAGGTAAGACAGGCTTTCTGATACAAATGCTGGTCTGCATACACTGACTTTAGTTGATACCAGAACCGGCACAGGGTTTTTTTTATTTATACAGTTTTGTTTTGTTTTTTAAGAGAACTAGGTAGGGAGGAAGTCTGTATTACTCGCAGTATAAAAATGTGGAAGCCACAGGAATTATTCTGTTTAACATGTATGAAATGCATTTTCTCTTCAGTGTTTACTTCTAGCTTTAAAAAGAAGGAATATAAACATGCTAGACTATTTGCCATTCTAGTGCCAGTCGGCTAACTTGTACCAATTTTTTTGTTGCATTTTATCTTCTTTTTTAATGATGTTTCTGGGGCAATTTGTTTATCTTCCATAATACAAATATTTATTATTTGTATAAGGCTTAATATCATAGTGAATGTGTATCGTGGTTATCAATTCTGCATATATTAGCATAACTTAATTGAAATTTACATCAAGACTAAAGCTTATAATTAGAAAATTTTAAAAATCAAATGTATTTGTTTATTAAAATTTATTTGCTTATTATTAGTCCCATCTTTTCTGTATGCCATCAATTGAAAATTATGTTGCTTTTAGGTAAATATTTTAAATAAATATTTTATCATTATGAATTACACATGTCTTCTGTATCATAACACATTAATTTTTCCTCAAAGTGATTGGAAAATATGTTTTCTCGATAGTAGATATTAACCTGAGTGGTAGAGGTCACATGGAATATCTGTGTGGGTATGCTCAGTACTGTTTTTTTATTTTTAACTTGTACCAATTTTTAACAGTTTTTATATACCCATAAAAACAGAGTTAAAATTATAATCATATTCACTATATGTTAACATAAGATTGTATTTTAGTAATTAATATGTTTATAAGAGAAGCAAGTTACAAACAACCACTAACAGGCACTTATTTAAGTACCTTTCATTCTTTCAGTATATTTTGCACCTTTATTATTCCGACTGATTTTATTTTATATTTATGACAACATTATCTGACATTGAAATGAAACTGGGAGGGTGAAAAACCAGCCATGTCCTGGCTTTCCCTGGTTTCCTAGCGCTCTAAGCATGGAGGAGTGAGAGCCATGACCCAGCCAGATGTCTTCTGAAGGTTTTTCTCAAGGCAAGCTCTCCCTGCTATTTGACACTCCTTGAACGTGCTGTGTCCTCTGCTGAGTATTTTCTCCTGCTCCTCCTTTCATCCTGACGCACACACCTGAACTTGCCTGTCTGATTTTTCACCCTCTGGGTTTCATTTCAATGTCACTTCCTCCAGGAAAACTTCCCTGACCAACCCAACCAAGACAGCTCTTTATACAGACTCCTATAAGACCCTGCAGCTGCCTTTACAACACTCGTCAGTTTCTAATTTTTAATGCCTCTGTCAGTGCGAGTTCCATGAGGGATGGCGTTTGTTTTGTTCCCCTGCTAGCATCATATCTTACACATAGGAGGTGCTCAAGAAGCACTGACTAAATGGGTAAACAGAGGAAAGAATGAATAAAGAAGCTTGAACTAGAAATTTGGAAATGCCTGTATAGGGACGTGTTAACTCGGGCCTCACGGTGCTGAGCTGAGTATGAGTTTTTGTTGAGTGGATACTGTAGTTATGATTAGACATGAATAGTGGCTATTAGACAAATGTCTCTGATTTAATGAGCAATGCCCTCCCTTAAAGATTGGGCTCATTCTTGTTATCAGTCTTTTAGAAAAGAAATGTATCTTATGTGGACCGAGAAAGGCAGCCCTCCCTGTCTACCTTTAGGACTGGTGGAGGCATCCATTCAACCCATAATATTTAGGACCTCCATCCAACCCATAACATGGCTCTGGGAATATCTGAATCCTAAACAACATTGTGTAAAGCAGACTGAGTTGAAACTTGTCTCTCTCACAAATTTGTGTGTTCTTGGTGTGTCATTGTTGTTCTGTCAGTTTGCTTTAGTCCTTTCCTTAACGGTTCTAACCTCTGCTACCCAGAAACAAGGAGAGGCATCTCCCTCACTGGATCCACAGTTGGATCAGAACCCTGATGTCGGAGCAGCATACCCTGGGCCTAGTGGGAGGGACAGCGGTAAAGCGAGGGGAACGCCCAAGAGGAAGGAAAAGCATAGAGAATGGTGGGACCATACTGTCAGCCATCCCACCCTACATAGCAACTCTCCTGATGCTTGGCAATTCTTGGATTTTAATTTCCTGTGTTCCTTAGACACGGGGATAAATGTGATCTCCAAAGGAGAAGATATATAGAGAAAAAAAGGAGAGGAGAGGATGGAGGAAAAAACTTTGGGAAAAGCCCCAAAAATAAGGGATAAAAAGAACAAGGAGAAGTTATGAAGGCCGAGGGAGAGGAAAGGGAGCCCAGCAGTGTGGGGGTAACAGGGAAGGCAGCGCTGGGCCCTTCCATCAGTCCAGCACTCTACTGCAGCTGTATCTTCTCTTCCCCATTGCTAGAAATCCTCATGTCACAGTAGACGAGCATCAGCATCCTACTCTGTGTCTACTCACAAGTCAGAGTGCCTCTGGCATTTTTTCCAGCCATTTTCTAATGCTTACCATTTCATTTTGCACGCCAAACAATCAATTTGCTCCGCACCACTGGGAGCCATTTCCATGTAACTATGCTATTTTAGGAGCAGAACAAGAGGTTTCAGCAATGTTCCTGCCAACCAGTGTCACCACCTCCCCTGCACTCGACTCCCTGGTCACCACCCCATCTTTAGCTGTGCCCTGAATCTAAACATATTTGCATCAAAATGGAAACAAGCCAGAAGACCAAGACCTAAGAAGTGAATGAGTGTCCTGATTCTCATCAGCAGTTAGAGGTAGAGCCTGATGATATCCGAAATCAAATTTATTCTTGGCAAATTTTTAATTTTCTGCATTTTGCCTTGTTTAGAGAATAAAAGAAGACAAGTAAATGAATCAATAGAATTTTTAAAATTCTAAGTTCTTTTGCCTTTCATAATAGCTATTTCCCTTTTTTTTTTTTGAGTCAGGGTCTCACGTTGTTGCCCAGGCTGGAGTGCAGTAGCAAATCACAGCTCACCACAGCCTCGATCTCCTGTGCTTACTGGGCTCAGGCAATCCTCCAGCCTCAGCCTCCCAAGTAGCTGGGACCACAGGCATGCACCACCACACCCAGCTAATTTTTTTTTGTGGTAGAGATGAGATCTTACTATGTTGCCCAGACTGGTCTCAAATTCCGGGACTCAAGCAATCCTCCCGCCTTGACCTCCCAAGTACTGAGATTATAGGCGCGAGCCACTGCTCCCGGCCCATAATAAATATTCTTCAATGTATTCTTCATCTCTTATTTCATACTGAATATACTCATGTTTTCTAACTTGCTAATGTGTCATTTTATAAGCATATTCAGAAATGTAATTATTTTCAACTAGAAGACTTAAAAAATGTTGGCCCAAATGTTCTCTGATTTTGATGGTACATAGATTTGTCAAAATCCATCAGATTATATAATTAAAATTGGTGAATTTTACTGTACCTAAATTAAGTCTCAATTTAAAAATAGAGGAAAATAACAAGCCCTGGAAAGTGCTCCAAGATGCTAGATAAAGGTAGAAGCAGGTTGTGAACAAATATTATGAGAGCCACCTAAAATACGATAGAAAACATAAAATCGGTCATTCACCTTAAGGCAGAAAGAGGTGGAAGCAGAGGAAGGAGGACGAAGAGAAGAGGACGGATATTTTGGGGGTTGAGAGCACAGATGAGAAAGCTTGTTCTGGTGTTATGGTTACAGGGGGCGGGGGAAGTGTTCTTTCAAGCAGACAACTGCAGGCAACTTAAAATGGTTAGCAGGCTTGGATTTTTTTCAGACAATTCATTGGGAAGAAATGCTTCAGGCCCTAGAAAACCTCTAGTCCTGACGTTATTTCAAGAGGCTCTGGAAAGCCACCCCAGACATGCTAAAACCTAACTTTAAATATATGAGACAGAAGGAAAGTCTCCCAGGTAGTGTAAGTGCTTTCTTATTTTAATTTTCATGACCACCCTTTGAGCAAGGCCCTGCTGTACCATTTAAAAATAAGGGTTAAAATGATTTGCCTTCATCAAAGGAACACAACTAAGAAGAGGCAGGTAGGGATTCTGAAACAGATGTGTTTGCACAGACACTGTGCTTCCATAACAATGCTGTTCCTCTGGCCACCAACAGACACACGAAAAAGTGCTCAGCCTCACTCATCATCAGGGAAATGCAAATCAAAAGCACACGGAGATACCACCTCACTCCAGTCAGAATGGCCACCATTAATAAAACAAACAACAGACGCTGGCGAGGATGTGGAGAAAAAGGAGCGCTTCTACACTGTTGGTGGGAATGCAGACTAGTGCAGCCTCTTTGGAAGACAGTGTGGCGATTCCTGAAAGAACTAGAAATTGACCTTCCATATGACCCAGCATTCAAAATCGTTCTACAAAAAGGATACCTACACACGTATGTTTGTTGCAGCTCTATTTACAATAGCAGAAACATGGAACCAACCATGTTACCCATTGAAGCTGGACTGGTTAAAAAAAAATGTGGTACATATACATGATAGGATATTATGCAGCCATAAAGAAGGACAAATATATGGACTCTGCAGCAACTTGGTTGGATTTGGAGTCGATCATACTCAGTGATCTATCACAGAAACAAAGAACAGAGTACCATATGTTCTCAGTCATAAGTGGACCCTGAACAATTACAATGCTACAAGAAAGCGATTGGCAGTAGTGGAAAACTGCCAGGGTGGGGGGTGGAATTGGCAGTTGAGGGAAACTGCCAGGGGAGGGAGGGGCACACCTCATCCACAAGGGTACCTGCATGATCAGTGTTTACATACCTAACCCTGAAATGTACCCCACATCTTTATAATAAAAATTAAAACAAACAAAACCAAAACAATGCTGTTCCTCAAATAGATGCAGCTCAAATTTGCAAGACACTCGATTCAGTCTCTCCTAGAATTGTCAAGCTCTGTGTTGTCCCCCAGCATATCAACTTGCACCGAGCATTGTGTAGATGGCAAGATGACCCCAATTATTAATGAAAAGACAGGTCAGTGCACGGAGTCTTTCAGAACCCTTTCCAAAGCTCCCTCCTGCGGACATCAATCCGTCAGGGGCACGGACATTGCGATTCAGTTAGCTGTGAGTCCAGAGGCTGTTGATTCTTTTCATCTTCCGCGATCCCAGCTGCCCCAGGAACCTGCTGCAACCACGTCTTCCTCGAGTCACTCAGCCACAATCACTCCTTCCAGATGCTCAGGCCTCAACTCAGAGTCCTCCCTGAGTCCTCTCTTTTCCTCTCTCATCTCTGCATTCAAGTCCTCAGCAAGCCTTGTCAGTTCTACCATCAAAATGCATCCCAAATCTATGACTCCCTCCTCCTCCATTGCTACCACTGTTGCTCAGCCGCCATCATCTCTTGTCTGGGACCTTGCAATAGCCACCTCATGGGACTCCCAGCTCCACACTTGCTCCCCACGGTCTGTTCTCTTCCCTGAAGCCAAAATAATCCTTGGGGAAAAGGACAACTCCAATCGTGTCACTCCATAAAAAGGAGAAACAAGAAAGTGGACACAGGAAGTAAGTGAGGCAGGATCAGTATTTCAATGTTTTTATTTATTTATTTATTATTCAGTGTGGCATTTGTTTTTATTAAAAAAAAAAACAAAAACAAACCCATTTAGTAAGCACTTCCCTGACCCAGAGCAGAGACTAGGTAGTCTCCAAGAATCCCACAGCCTTCATTTCATCTTCCACACTCTTCTGAGAGGGGAGGGCAAGGGATGTGGGTGACGTCAGGCCATCTCTGAAGCGCCCCCCTAGACCCCTGAGAGTTCACATCGCCAGCAATATACCAGCACCTCGGTGGAGCACCAGAGGGCCCTCTAGGCTCAAGGCTGTTGCCAAAGGCATCCCTGTTTGTATGGCTTCACGAACGAACCAAGGAGGCTCTTGTGGACTCCTAGGCCTGGTCCTTCACTCTGGTTGAGAGCAGGACAGGATCCAGGAGCGGTGGCCAAGGGCTAAGGGAGAAGAGGAGATTGCATTTAAGATACACTCTTTGGAGTCTGGAAAGCACCTGGATTTCCTGAGTGAGGAGAGCCGTAGAAGGTCTACTCAGTTCTTCATTTTGGGAGTGTCACATTTCCTCTTGCTGGAGTACCACAATAGCAGGGGGATGCCAATGGAGGGAAGGGTCATGACCCCGAAGGTTGCCCAGTTCAGAAAACGGGGGGAGAATCACCTATCAAATTCCTGCTGCACCA
>CAUYQG010021260.1:0-18695 GCA_963574415.1 Tarsius wallacei
CGGGGCCGGCCGGGGGGGGCGGGGCGGGGCGGCGCGCGGCCTAACCGCGCGGCGGAGGCGGCGGCGCGGCGGCTGCGAGATCCGCGTTCGGGCTCCGCTCAGACGCCAGCAGGCACCCGGGCCACGGTCGAGGCCAGCGGCGCGCGTCTGCGGCGCTCGGCGGTGGTGGGCGTCCCCGGAGCGGCCGCCTTCCAGCGTAAGCGGGCGGGAAGCGGGCGGCCGAGGGGGCGTGTGAGGGCCTGCGGCTTGCAGGCGCGAGGCCGCGAGGGAGAAACTGAGGCCCGAGACGAGCAGCAGACCAAGGTCACGCGGCGAGCAGGGCCTTCCCAGGCTCCCGAGACCTCCCCGGCGCCTCCGCGGCGCGCGAGGGCTCGGGGCTGGCGCGGGGCGAGCCGCGGGCCGCGGGGATGTCGTCTGCTTCCCCGGCGCCGCTCCCGCGGCGTCCGGCTCTCGGGGACCCTCCGCCGCCCGCCTCTGGGGCGGTAGGTGAACGCGGACTGGCCGGCGGCGGCGAGGTGGCCTTCGGCTGGGCGCGTCGGGTGCGGACTGCCGCGTTCCCGTCCCGGCTCCCGTCTCAGGTCTGGCCCGGCCTCCCGGAGCCTCAGTTCCCCATCTGGAAAGTGGGGGCGTGCAGAGCGTCCCCTCCCGGCGCTGGATTTCGTGGGGCCGGCAGGGCGCGTGGCGCAGACCCTCGAGCCCTCCCGGCGTGAAAGTGTCACGTCTGTCGCCTGGTCACTGGTCTCGAGCGCGCGGCTTCCCCGGGGAGTGCGAGACTGGGCTGTCGGTCCGTGCTGCTCTTACCTCCATTTCCCGTCCCGGGTGTCGCTCCTCGGGGTCCGGGGTCTGGGGGAGGGGCGGCATTCTTGGCCAGACGGTGCTGATTGGTTTCCCTTGCTATCGTGGTAGGGGCCAGTACGTTTTGGGCACCAGGCACTTTGTCTTGTGTTAGTTTAGTATTTACTAAGGCATTGATTAAGAGTAGCCACAAACAAGGTAGAGCAAGCTCAGGATTTAAGTTTAGTTGGGAGAAGGAAGAGACCCGGTGACGGGGGAACTGGTCAGTCAGCACTGCGTGTTCCCTTGTTTAGTCTTGGTGACAACCTAAATAAGAGCTAGGTGTTTTGAGTGTGCCCATTTCGCAGAGGGTGAAACCAAGGGACAGAAGGAACTCTGCGTTCTAGCCCCGGAGCTGGTGTTCTTCGACACGTAAAGGGAGGCTGTACACGGCCTCTATTTGGTTTGGCCTCCATTGAGTGTTGGATGAAGACGTAAGGAGTAGCTGCACCCAGCTAAAGCCTCTGCATTCAGGCCTGCGGTTGCTGCTTTGAGGGTTTGATTAGTTCCTCCTGGAGCTTACGCTTGAGAGAGGCAGGTAGAGCGACCCTCTGAGGCTGACAAAGGCACCTCTCAATGGTGGGAAAGGACCTTTCATCCCCAAGGGAGTGTTTCTGCCTCCAGATTTCTTTTATGTGGTTTTCAGTTTAAAATATGACCAAAAGCATGACTCTTGGTTTTGTTATGTAACTGAGATTTTTTTTTTTAAGTGACCCTAAGGTCTTTTTATATTACATTCCTGGACGATATGCTTAGGATGCTGTTAATCTGAAAGCATGCAGTGAGTACAGTCATGGAGTGCTTTTGTTGAGGGGACTTTTTCAGGGACTGTCTGCAAGCAGGAGGCCCTGTGAAACAATTTTCGGGGGGCGTCACAGGCTCTGGCCCCCAGAGCTTGCCTGTGGTTTTTTTTTTTTTTTTTTTTTTTTTTGAGTTGGAGTCTCACTCTGTCGCCCAGACTGGAGTGCAGTGGCTGCTCCCGGCCACCGCAGCCTCATCCTGCTGGGCTCCGGCGATCCTTCCACCTCAGCCTTCCAAGTAGCTGGGGCGTGCGCTACCACACCCGGCTAATTTTTGATTTATTGTAGAGATGAGGTCTCGCCAAGTTGCCCAGGCGGGTCTCGAGCCCGTGGGCTCAGGCAATCCACTTACCTCAGCCTCCCAAGGCACGGGATTACAGGCTGAGCCGCTAAGCCCGGCTCTTGCCTGTGGTTTTGATGGGTGAGCATTTTTAGCTGAGGTCTGGGGGAGAATGTAGGAGCCTTACCCGGGGTCTGCACTGCAGCCCAGTGCTTCAGTGCCATCCATCAGTAAATAGGGTTGAGCTGGTACACACATGTTTACAGATTTGTTTAATCCAATTAATTAATTAGTTTTTGAGTCAGAGTCTCACTGTGTCACCCAAGCTGGAGTGCAGTGGTATGCTCATGGCCACCACAGCCTCCACCTGCTGTGCTCAGGTGATCATCTACCTCAGCCTGTCAAGTAGTTTGGCACTATAGGCATGTGGCACCAGCCTGGCTAATTTTTTGATTTATGATAGAGATGAGGTCTTGCCATGTTGTCCAGGTTGGTCTTGAACCTGTGGGCTCAGGCAGTCCTTTCACCTCCACCTTCCAAAGTGCTGGGATTACAGGCCAGAGCCACCAGGCCCCCCAATAAAAGACTCTTTTGAATACTTTGATCTGCTCCTGTGCTCTGCCATGTGGATGGGAAGCAGTTGCATGTGGGAATTAATTGTGTTATCTTTTTATAGCATATTCATTCATTTAAAGATTGGTTCAGGTAAGCCTTTTCCCTTAGGCAGCGGTGACCATGAACATGGTACTATGCTCTAACCTGGACTACAGAGTAAGACTCCGACTCCAAAAAAAAAAAAAATAGCTTCATGAATGCTTCCACTGTATTGTTCCAGTTTTAATATACGTACTACCAAAGTGAGCATTGAGCTTTTAATCCTAAGATATAGTTTTTTTTTTATCTTTTATTGATTTTTTTTTTTGAGTCATAGTCTCTATCACCTAGGCTGGAGTGCAGTGGCATGCTGCTCATGGCCACCGCAGCATTGACCTGCTGGGCTCAGGCGATCCTTTTGCCTCAGCTTTCTAAGCAGCTGGAACTACAGGCATGCACCACCATGCCTAGATAGTTTTTAAATTCAGTGTAGAGACGAGGTCTCACCATTTTGTCCAGGCTGGTCTCAAAGCCCTGGGCTCAGGCAATCCTCTTGCCGCCATCTCCTAAAGTACTAGAATTATAGGTGTGAGCCACCCATGCCCGGCTTATTATTTTATTTTTTATCTTTTTGTTATTACTCTTTTTTTGAGTCTGAGTCACACTCTGTCCCCCAGGCTGGAGTGCAATGGCATGCTCATGGCCACCGCAGCCTCCACCTGCTGGGCTTAGGCGATCCTCCCAATTCAGCCTTCTACATAGCTGGCACTGCAGGCACGCACCACTTGTCCTTTTCTTTCTTTTTTTGCGTTGTAGTCTCACTCTGTTATCCGGGCTGGAGGGCACTGGCACACTCCTGCCACTGCAGCCTCGACCTGCTGAGCTCTGGCGATCCTTCTGCCTCAGCCTTCCAAGTAGCCAGAACTACAGGCGCATGCTGCCACACCCAGCTAAGTTTTGATTTATTGTAGAGACCAGTTCTCGCTAAGTTGCCCGGGCTGGTTTTGAACCCATGGGCTCAGGCAATTCACTCCCCTCGGCCTCCCAAAGTGCTGGGGTTATAGGCTGAGCCGCCGAGCCCAGCCATGATTTTTCTTCATCATTGACTTTTGGATAAATGTATACAAGTTTGGAACCAGTTTGCTTTTCTACACACAGATTTATTGACTTACTGATTGATGGAGTCATAGTCTCACTCTGTCACCCAGGCTGGAGTGCAGTGGCATACTCATGGCCACCACAGCCTTGACCTGTTGGGCTCAGGTGATCCTTCTGCCTCAGCCTTCTAAGTAGCTGAAACCACAGGCATTCGCCACCATGCCTGGGTAATTTTTCGATTTATTGTAGAGATGAGGTCTTTCCAAGTTGCCCATGCTGGTCTGGAACCCATGGGTTCAGGTAATCCTCTTCCTCGGCCTACCCAAAGTGCTGGGATTATAGGCATGAGCCTGGCTAGCTATTTAAATTTAATTAATAGTTTTAGGCAGAAAGGATGGTTTATATAAAAGTATATAATGAGTAGATGTATCACTAGTATCAAGACGGGTTAATTCCTAAGGTTATAGTTCCAAGATAATGAAAATAAGTGGAAGAGTTGGGGAAGTAACGTGTCTCTTCTCTCCTGGCAGTTTTATCCATATTTCTGGTCTTTTTTTTTTCTTTTGAGTTGGAGTCTCACTCTGTCACCCAGGCTAGAGTGCAGTGGCAGGCTCATGGCCACTGCAGCCTCGATCTGCTGGTCTCAGCCTTCCAAATAGCTGGAACTACAGGAATGCGCCACCACATCCAGCTAATTTTTTAATTTATTGTAGAGATAAGGTCTCACCAAGTTGCCCAGGCTGGTCTCGAGCCCGTGGGCTCAGGCAGTCCTCTCACCTCGGTCTCCCTAAGTGCTGGGATTTTAGGTGTGAGCCACGGAGCCCAGCTCTTATTTATTTATTTATTTATTTAGAGTTGGAGTCTCACTTTGTTACCCAGGCTGGAGTGCAGTGGCACCTTCCTCTTGATCACTGCAGCTCAACCTACTGGGCTCAGGCAATCATTTCACCTCAGCCTTCCAAGTAGCTGGAACTACAGGCACGCGCCACCACGCTCAGTTAATTTTTTAATTTATTGTAGAGATGAGGTCTCACCAAGTTGCCCAGACTGGTCTTGAACTGGTGGGCGCAGGCAGTCCTCTTTCCTTAGTCTCCCGAAGTGCTGGGATTATAGGTGTGAGCCACTGAACCCAGCTCCTAGTTTTTTTATGTATGTATGTATGTAGGTATGTAGGTATTTATTTGGAGTTGGATTCTCACTTTGTCACCCAGACTGGAGTGCAGTGGCACCTTCCTCTTGGCCACTGCGACTCGACCTGCTGGGCTCAGGTGATCATTCTACCTTACCATTCCAAGTAGCTGGAACTACAGGCATGCACCACTACAGGCGTGTGTTCCACTACACCAGCTAATTTTTTGATTTATTGTAAAGACGGGGTCTCACCAAGTTGCCCAAGCTGGTCTCAGTTCACGGGCTCAGGCAATCCTTTTGCCTCAGCCTCCCAAAGTGCTGGGATTACAGGCATAAGCCACCACACCTGGCTGTATTCCTAGTTTTAGCGGGCCGTTTGTACCTCATTATAGGAAATGATCACTCATTTGCAAAGATTGACTTCAGATCCCTGAAAGCTGGAAGGCTAATGAGGGGAGAATCTCTCTCTGGTTGTTGTTTATGCTCTGGTAAGATTACCAAAGAAGGGGCGTCAATAGTGCTGTACAAGTAGTTCACGCGCACAATATGATCTAGCAGTGTATGTCCATGGGACAGACCTTGTTTCCGGGTTTTGTTTATTTATTTATTTTGAGTTGGAGTCTCACTGTTGCCCAGGCTGGAGTGCAATGTCAGCCTTGACCTGCTGGGCTCAGGCGGTCCTTCTGCCTCAGCCTTCCAAGTAGCTGGAACCACAGGCAAGTGCCACCACGCCCAGCTAATTTTTTGATTTATTGTAGAGATGAGGTCTCGCCATGTTGCTCAGGCTGTTCTCAAATCCCTGAACTCAGGCAATTTCTTGCCTTGGCTTCCTAAAGTGCTAGGATTGCAGGCTTGAGCCACTGTGCCCGGCTAATTTTTGATTTATTGTAGAGATGAGGTCTGATCATGTTGCCCGGGCTGTTCTCAAACCCCTGAATTCAGATAATCCTCTCTCCTTTGCCTCCCAAAGTGCTGGAATTACAGGTCTGAGCCACCATGCCCGGCCCCAATTTAATTCTTTTTTTTTTTTTTTGCATTGGAATTTCACTTTGTCATCCATGCTGGGGTGCAGTGGCATACTCATGGTCACTGCAGCTTCAACCTGCTGGGCTCAGGTGATCCTTCCATCTCAGCCTTCCAGATAGGTGGAACTACAGGCATGCACCACCACACCCAGCTAATTTTTGATTTATTATAGAAATGAGGTCTCATCAAGTGGCCCAGTCTGGTCTCGAACCCATGGGCTCTAGTCAGTCCTCTCACCTTGTCCTCCTAAAGTGCTGTGATTATAGGGGTGAGTCACCGCACCCGGTCTTGAATTCTTTTTTTTTTTTTTGAGTTGGAGTCTCACTCTGTCACCTAGACTGAAGTGCAGTGGCCGCTCCCGGCCACTGCAGCCACAACCAGCTGGGCTCCAGTGATCCTTCCGCCTCAGCCTTCCAAGTAGCTGGAACTACAGGCGTGCGCTACCATGCCCGGCTAATTTTTTTTAATTTATTTATTGTGGAGATGAGGTCTCGCCAAGTTGCCCAGGCAGGTCTCGAACCCGCGGGCTCAGGCAGTCCACTCACCTCAGCCTCCCAAGGCGCGGGATTACAGGCTGAGCCACCAAGCCCGGCTTGAATTCTTATAAGAAAAAAAAGTCAGTCTGGCAAGGTGGCTCATCCCTGTAATCCCAGCATTTTATGAGGCGGAAGTGAGGATTGCCTGAACCCATGGGTTTGAGACCAGCCTGGACGACATGGTAAGACCTCGTCTCTACAATATTCAAAAAAGTTAGCTGTTCATGGTGGTGCACGCCTGTAGTTCCAGCTACTTAGAAGGCTGAGGTGGAGGGACCGCCTGAGCCCAGCAGGTTGTGAGTGTGCCACTGTACTCCAGCCTGGGTGACAGAGTTAGACTCTGACTCAAAAAATAGAAATAGAGTCAGCAGATTCAGTCCTCAAACCTAGTTTAGATTTGGTGTCAGGTTCGTTCATTATACATTGAGGCATACATTGAGATCAGTGTGCAAAACCTACTATTTTTTTTACCTTGTATCACGTGTCTCCTTTTTACTAGAATAGAGGTATTTATTTATTTATTTGAATTGGAGTCTCTCTCTGTCGCCCAGACTAGAGCGCATTGGTACCCTCAACCACCGCAGCCTTGACCTGCTTCCCTCAAGTGATCCTTCTGCCTCAGCCTTCCAAGTTGCTGGGATTAGTCATGAACTAATGTGCCAGGCTTGACTAGAGGTTTTTAGACAAGTTCCAGAAGAGCTCAGAACTCCCTGAAGATACTTGATTTTCCATCATCTTTATTCATCTTTCTTTCCCTAACAATTCTTATTATAAAAAATGTCCAAGGAATTGGGATATGATTTAAAGATGGCTATACTAATATACTAGCTGTTGTTTATGTGTATCCTAAATTGGCCTTAGAGATGAATTTGGGGGAAAAAAGGGCAACAAACTCTCAGGAACTTTTATCAATTCAGCCCATATGTTTCCGGATCTTGGCAGTGAAACAGATGATGGCAGTGAACATCAAAAGCCCAAGAAATGTCTGAGCTAATTTGCGTGGCTCTGTGAGGAGCTGGCAAATATGGATCATGACATATAGTATAGAGACTATGCAGTGAACCTTGACTTTGCAGTGTAGCTCTTCAAGATTTAATATTACTCCTCTATTTTGTATTGCTGTAATTAAATGAAGAAATTAAAATACAATTAGAATATCCCAGAGCTTGGTATCCTTCTGTCTGAATTGAAAGTTTTGGAGTTGGCTAGACTTTACAATTCAATTAGCTGATGGCTACAAATGTGTAATCTGACTCTCTAATAGCTCCGTGAAATGTTAATCCCAGGCATAGCATAGCTCCCTTGACACATCGCTTTGACCTTTCCTCTCTTGCAAATGTTTCCCTGATTCCTTTTGTTGGTTTAGCCATCTCCATGCAGAGGTACCGCCTGCTTTTAATTTTTCAAAGCCACATGAGAACAGACATTCAAACAGCACAGATTTATTCATTTGGCCACATGTCCCTAGAGCTACACTGATTTTATGGCTGAAACTAAAGGTAGTGGCTAAGATCGGGAAGTTTCAAATGATGCAGGAGAAGCGGGGAAGAGGCCTGGTCTCAGGCCCTTCCTTATCCTCTGCCAACTGCTCAGCGCTCCTCTAACTTCCCATCGCTCCTCTAACTTCCCCTCGATAGCTTGGTCTGGACTCATAGCCCTGCTTAAATTTATTACATATGTCAGTAAGATGATAGAAGCTGCTTTAGAGAAACACAAGCACATTCAAGGGTGATGATGTGTATTAAGAAAAGCACTTTTATATTTTCCTTTTTCTTTTTTTTTGAGTCGGAGTCTCACTCTGTCGCCCAGACTGGAGGGCAGTGGCATGCTCCTGGCCACTGCAGCCTTGACCTGCTGGGCTCCAGTGATCCTTCCGCCTCAGCTTTCCAAGGAGCCGGAACTATAGGCACATGCTACCACGCCCATCTAATTTTTGATATATTGTAGAGATGAGGTCTTGTCAAGTTGTCTGGGTGGGTCTTGAACCCACAGGCTCAGGCAATCCACTCGCCTCGGTCTCCCAAAGTGCTGGTCTTACAGGCTGAGCCACCGAGCCCGGCCACCTTTTTCTTTTTTTTAAAGCTTTGTATGGCTGGGCTCGGTGGCTCAGCCTGTAATCTCAGCATTTTGGGAGGCCGAGGTGAGTGGATTGCCTGAGCTCACGGGTTCAAGACCCGCCTGGGCAACTTGGCAAGACCACATCTCTACAATAAATCAAAAATTAGCCAGGCGTGGTAGCGTGTGCCTATAGTTCCGGCTACTTGGAAGGCAGAGACGGAGGGATTGCCTGGGCCCAGCAGGTTGAGGCCATAGTGCCAGGAGCAAGATACTGCACTCCAGCCTGGGCAACAGAGTGAGACTCCAACTCACACAATAAATGAATGAATGAATGAATGAATGAATGAATGAATAAAACTTTGTATGCCATGATTTCAAACTTAACAAAAAATTGCAAAAGTAGTGTGAAATTTCCTGAATTCCATTCACCTTGATTCTCCAAATGCCAGCATTTTGCTGTATTTTTTCTATATTTTTCTCTTTGTACATAATATTTTTATAATAACTGAACATGGCTGGGCATGGTGGCTCATGCCTATCATCCCAGCACTTTCGGAGGCTGAGGTGAGAGGATTGCTTGAGCCCACAGGTTTGAGATCAGCCTGGGAAACTTGGCAAAACATCTCTACAAGAAATAAAAAAAATTAGCTGCGTATGGTGGTGTGTGCCTTTAGTTCCAGCTACTTGGAAGACTGAGGCGGAAGGGTCACCTGAGCCCAGCAGATCGAGGCTTGAGGTGGCTGTGAGTGTGCCACTGTATTCCAGCCTGGGTGACAGAGTCAAGACATGACAACTAAATGTAACACGTGATCCTGGATTGGATCCTGGACTAGAAAAATAAACTTCCCTATAGAGAACATTACTGGGACAAATACCAAATTTGAATAAAGTCTGTAAATTAGATGGGAACATTACATCAAGGCTGTATTTCCTGATTTTGCTAAGTATATAGTGGTTACATAAGGGAATGTCATTGTTTATAGGAAATATATGTTAAGTTACTTAAGGATAAAGAGGCATCAAGTCTGTAATTTGCTCTAAACTAGTCCAGATTGGTGAATATATAGCCTTTTTTTTTTGAATTGGAGTCTTACTCTGTCTTCCAGGCTAGAGTCCAGTGGCACGCTCATGACCACCACAGCCTTGACCCGCTGGATTCAGGCGATCCTTCCGCCTCAGCCTTCCAAGCAGCTGGAATTACAAGCACATGCCACCCTGCCCAGCTAACTTTTTAATTTTACTGTATAGATGAGGTCTCGCCAAGTTTCCCAGGCTGGTCTTGAACCTGTGGGTGGGCTCAGTCAGTTCTCTCATCTTGGCCTCCCGAAGTCTTGTGATTATCCGCATGAGCCACTGGGCCCAGCCATGTTCAGCCCAGGCTAGGTGGAGTGCACTGTCTGTTCACAGATGGGATCCCATTACTGATTAGCATGGGAGTTAGGATAATTTTTCTTATAATGATAATGCTTCCGTCTGTTAATATAACTTTGAACCTGCAAAGAAGGAATTTTGATTTGCTTATTTCTCATGTATATTTGGGGTTACCCTTTTTGTAGGGCTGGTATGGGGAGAGAAGAGGGAAGTAGGTAGATGATGATGAAAGTCAGGTAGCAGGCTGGGCTCGGTGGCTCAGCCTGTAATCCCAGAACTTCGGGAGGTTGAGCAGAGTGGATTGCCTGAGCCTGCAGGTTCCAGACCTGCCTAGGCAACTTGGCGAGACCTCATCACTACAATACATCAAAAAATTAGCCGGGCGTGGTAGTGCGTGCCTGTATTTGGCTACTTTGAAGGCTGAGGTGAGGAATTGCTGGAGCCCAGGAGGTCAATGATGGGGTAGCTGTGAGTGTGCCAGCCTCGGTGATAGAATGAGACTCTGACTGAAAAAAAAAAAAAAGAAAAGCCAGGTAGCAATGACTACTGGAGTGAGCACTGTCAAAGTAATACAAACTTTGTAGAAAAGAGAAACATCCTACCTTTGTGTGTGTGTGTGTGTGTGTGTGTGTGTGTGTGTGTGTGTGTGTGTGTGTGTGTGTGTTGGGGTTTCACTCTGTTGTCCAGACTGTCTGGGCTCAGGTGATTTTTCTGCCTTAGTCTCCTGAGTTGGTGGGCCTTTGGGTTTTGAATTAATTTCATCCTTTGTGAAGTGGGACAGTCTTACATTCTTTTCTCCTAGACAGGGCGAGAATCAGTTGAGGGACTGCTAAACCGTGTTTTGAATACTACGTGTTACTATATTAGTAATTTTCATTCTTTTTTTTTACATTAGTAATTTTCTAATACTCTCTATTTGTAGTGGTTTCCATAGTTGTTTATGGGAAACACTTGCAGAAAAAACTGGTTTGTACCAAAATAGAAGAAAGGCAGCTCAATATGGGAGCTGGGAAGCAAAACAGCTAATGTTACCACAGTACAGAAAGAAGCAGAGGGTAGCCGGGCTCGGTGGCTCAGCCTGTAATCCTGCACCTTGGGAGGCTAAGGTGAGTGGATGGCCTGAGCCCGTGGGTTTGAGACCCGCCTGGGAAACTTGGCGAGCCCTCATCTCTACAATAAATCAAAAAATTAGCCGGGCGTGGTAGCACGCGCCTGTAGTTCCAGCTACTTGGAAGGCTGAGGTGGAAGGTTCGCTGGAGCCCAGCAGGTCGAGGCTGTGGTGGCCGGGAGCGGCCACTGCACTCCAGTCTGGGTGACAGAGTAAGACTCCAACTCAAAAAAAAAAAAGAAGCAGAGGGTCCCCTTTTTTCATTTTTACTTGCTTCATACAAGTAATACACGAATTCTTTTATTTATTAAATTTTTAAAATTTCAAATATGTGGGGTACAATTCAGGGTTACGTATACACATACTCATTATGCAGGTACCTTTGTTGATGAGGTGTGGCCAACCCCCCACAACCCCGGAGTTTCCCACTACTGCCAATCCTGCTCCCCCCCTGCCCTGGAGTTTCCCACTACTGCCAATCCTTTCTTATAATATTGTTCAAGGTCCACTTAAGAGTGAGAACATGTGATACTCGGTTCTTTGTTTCTGTGATAGATCACTCAGTATTATAGCCTCTAAGTCCATTCAAGTTGCTGCAGAGTTTGTAATTTTGTCCTTTTTTATGGCTTATTTATTTATTAATTTAATTTATTTATTTGAGTGGGAATCTCATTCTGTTGCCCTGGCTAGTGCAGTGGCACGCTCATGGCAACTGCATTCTCTATCTGCTGGTTTCAGGTGATCCTTCCGCCTCAGCCTTCCCAAGTAGCTGGAATCACAAGCACACGCCACAATACCCAGCATTCTTAGGAGCCTGTGATTTGAAGAAACAGCTTGAAGGAATGATGCATGGCTCAGTTAGGTCAAACAGCAGTACCCATGTGAAGGAAGGACAGTGTCTATTCTTTAATATCAGTGGTACTATTTATTCTGTAGTATTCTGCTTTGACACTATAATTTTTGAAAAATATTTTACAAAGTAATTAGAAGACATTCCTTAAAGATTTCTAGCAAATGAAGTAAAAAGCAAAAATTCCCTTTCACCTGATCACTGAAAATTTGTGTATATTTCCAGACATTTTTGTATATCTTCGTATACATCTATGATATGCAAGTGCATAGTACTTTTTACAAACAGAATTGTACTGTATGTAATATTTTGCAGAGTCTCTGTAATTTTCAGTCTGATGGGAAGTCCACACAACTATTCTGTCAGATCTTTGCTTTAAACAGTAGGGAAGACATTTATCCCTTTTGTTGTAAGTACCTTGGAACAGAATTTTTTTTTTTTTTGAGCTGGAGTCTCACTCTGTCACCCTGGCTAGAGTGCAGTGGTATGCTCATGGCCACTGCATCCTTGATCTGCTGGGCTCAGGTGATCCTTCCGCCTCAGCCTTTCTAGTAACTGGAACTATAGGCGTACGCCACCACACCTGGCTAATTTTCTTTGATTTAGTGTAGAGACAAGGTCTCGCCATGTTGCCCAGGCTGCCCCAGTGGGATCCAGGCAGTCCTCTTGCCTCCACCTCTCAAAGTGTTGGTATTACAGGCTGGAGCCACTACGCCTGTCTGATGGCAGCATTTGATATTGATTTCCTCAGTGTTAGTGAGATGCCTTTAGTAGTTTGTGTGTGTGTGTTGTGGTCCTACTCTGACACTCAGGCTGGAGTGTAGTGGCTTACTGCAGCCTTAACCTTCTGGGCTCAGGTGATCTCCTTTCTCAGCCTCCTGAGCAGCTGAGACTACAGGCGCATACCACCATGCCTGTCTAATTTTTGGATTTCTTTGTAGAGACGAGGTCTCACTATGTCTCCTAGGCTGGTCTCAAACTCCTAGGCTCAAGCAATCCTCTTGCCTTGGCCTCCCAAAGTGCTGCTTTTAGTATTAAGACCATTTCATAGAACTGTCCAAATACTTGGAATAAAAAGGAGGTAGAGGTCACACCTCATGGTTCATGCCTATGATCTCAGCACTTTGAGGAGGCTGAGGTGAGAGGATTGCTTGAGCCTAGGAGCTTCTTAGCAGCCTGGGCAACATAGTGAGACCTTGTCTCCACACACAACAAAATTTAAAAAATAAGCAGGAAGTGGTAGTTTATACCTATAGTCCCAGCTGCTTGAGAGTTTGAGGTAGAAGGATCTCCTGAGTCCTGGAGGTCTGGGCTCTGGTGAGTCATGATTGTGCCACTGCATTCCATCCAGCCTAGGCAACAGAGTGAGACCTCAACTCAAAAAAGAAGGGGGCATGTATGTGATCGATTGCTTCATGGGGTTGCCAAGCACCTTGTAAATCCTTTTCTCTTTCTCAGAAACTACAAAGTCATCTATTTTGGAGCAGGTGGTTCTTTCAGCTCTACCTATTACCTGTGGTTGTAGGAGATGATGTTTCTCCTTTTTTCTGACAATAGAAAAAGGAATTGGCTGGGTATGGTGGCTCAAGCCTGTAATCCCAGCACTTTGGGAAGACGAGGTAAGAGGATTTTCTGAGTCCAGGGGTTCGAGACCAGTCTGGGCAACTTGGCGAGACCTCATCGCTACAATAAATCAAAAAATTAGCTGAGTGTGGTGGCACGCACCTATACTTCCAGGTACTTGGAAGGCTGAGGTAGAAAGGATTGCCTAAGCCCAGCAGGTTGAGGTTGTGTGGTGGCCGTGAGCAGCTTGCTACTGCACTCCAGCCTGAGTGACAGAGTAAGACTCCAACTAAAAAAAAAAAAAAGAAAAAAGAAAAAGGAATGAATGAACCTACTATTCATTTCTGTAACTAGATAGAAATGTGCTGGAAATGAAAATAGGACTCTTCTGCTGTTGATGACATAGGGGAGGAAAATCTTCGGGGTAGTCATGCTTTCCAGGACCAAGTCTATAGAAACCTTGCCAATTTTCTTTCTTTCTTTCGTTTTTTTTTTTTTGGATTTCTTTCTTTTTTTTTTTAAACCCTTTGCACTTGATGTCCCTAGCATCAACCTAGGGAGAATAACTTTTGATATAGGATAATTTGTGATGCAAGTGATAAATGGAGATGCCTGAGAAAGCATTAGGGAAATGCTGACTGAGGTAGGAAGGAGAGACTGATGGCTGATTTTGTATTTATTTTTTATTTATTTTGAGTCAGAGTCTCACTCTGTCGCCCAGGCTGGAGTGCAGTGGTGCACTCACAGACACCCCAGCATGGATCTGCTGGGCTCTGGCAATTCTTCTGCCTTAGCCTTCCATGTGGCCAGAACTACAGGTGCGTGCTACCACACCCACCTAATTTTTGATTCATTGTAGAGACAAGATCTTGCCATTTTGCCCAGGCTGGTCTTGAACCCACAGGCTCAGGCAATCCTCTTGCCTCGGCCTCCCAAAGTGCTGGGGTTACAGGCTGAGCCACCAAGCCTGGCCTGATTTTATTATTTAATTTTATTTTTATTTTATTTTATTTTTTGAGTAGAAGTCTCACTCTGTCACCCAGGCTGGAGGGCAGTGGCACGTTCCTGGCCACCATAGCCTTGACTTGCTGGACTCGGGTGATCCTTCGCATCAGATCCTTCCAACTAACTGGAATTACAGGCACACACCACCACACCTGGCTAATTATTTATTTATTGTAGAGATGAGGTCTCACCAAGTTGCCCAGTCTGGTCTCGAACCCGTGGGCACAGGCAGTCCTCTCACTTTGGTCTCCCAAAGTGCTGGGATTATAGGCGTGAGGCACTGTGCCTAGCCTCTGATTTTATTTTAAACTCAAAACTCATCTGTATGTTTATACTCGGATATCCCCTCTCAGGGGACATAATGAGATTGCTGGTGATTATACAGAACAAACTTATGCAAGCACAGTTTTTTTCTTTTTGTTTGGGTCGGAATCTCACTCTGTCACCCACACTGGAGTCCAGTGGCACGCTCACAGCCACCACAGCCTCTGCCTGCTGGGCTCAGGCGATCCTTCCACCTCAGCCTTCCAAGTAGCTGGAACTACAGGCATACGCTACTTTGCCCGACTAATTTTTTGATTTACTGTAGAGATGGGATCTTGCCAAGTTGCGCAGGCTGGTCTCAAACCCGTGGGCTCAGGCAGTGCTCTCACCTCGGCCTCCCAACGTGCTGGGATTATAGGCATAAATCACTGTGTCCGGCAAGCACAATTTTTTTTAAAAAGTGTATGTTTCCTTGAGGTTTTCCATTCAAAAACAATGAAAAATCTATGTCCCATTTGAAATTCATCAAGCTTGTGATCAATAGTTGAGAAGTGGTTTTCACGAATCACACATGCATCCTTGCACACTGCTTTGGACAATAGACTGGACAATAAATTACATACTATTAACACGGGAGGTAGAAAACGAGACTACATTATCTGCTTGAATAGAAAAACACCAGGTGGAAGACATCCAACAAATTACTATTGTACTACATGTATCAATGAACCTGCAATGCATGTTGGTGACTGTTTCACACGTTATCACGTTAGAAAACTATAAGATATAAAATTTTGATTTTTTTGTCATAAGTAAGTTTTTCAATGTCCAAAATTCCATTGTAAGCCAAATATCATTACAGTAAAATAATTGGTTTCAGTGCTATACTAGTTAATATGAAGTGATTTGTTTTTCATTATCTTGTAAAAAAGAGTGGTCGAATTGCTAATAGGTGATCTGTGAGATGTCTTCCAGTGCAGAGGGTTGCTATGTTGTCCAGATTGATCTCGAATTCCTGGGCTCAAGTGATCCTTCTGCCTTGGCTTACCAAAGTTCTGGGAATACAGGTGTTAGCCACTGAGTCCAGCTGCCTTGTCAGTTTTTAGCTGATCACTGCCATAAATATATTTTGGTGATTATTTTCACTATAATAAACTAATTCATATGACAGAAGGATGGAGAAGGATAACTATTTTGATGTAGAACAATGTGTGATACAAGTGATAAATGGAGATGCCTGAGAAAACAGGAAAATGCTGACTGAGGTAGGGAGGAGAGGCTGATGTCTGATTTTATTTTAAATTCAAGGAATGTATCTTTTATCTGATTACCTTTTGTTTGATGTACCTGATAACACTGTGCTGGGATTATATGCATGAGCCACCTCACTGGACCACATTTTGTTTTTACTATCTAACTCATCAAATTCCTATGCTGTTAATATTTTTCTCAGAAAGTAAAAGGAATTGAACTATCAGTGTGAGATAAGTTCAGCATTGGCAACAGGCCTGCTCTGGGCCAGCCAGTGGGAAATGAATTTGTCTGTGTCTCAGGATTCCAGAATAATGAAAGTGAATTCAACTGGTAAATAAATAAATGTAACCTTATATTAAAATAATTAGTAGGCCGGGCTCGGTGGCTCAGCCTGTAATCCCAGCACTTTGGGAGGCCGAGGTAGTGGATTGCCTGAGCTTGCGGGTTCGAGACCCGCCTGGGTAACTTGGCGAGACTTCATCTCTACAATTAAAAAAAAAAAAAAAATTAGCTGGGTGTGGTAGCGCGCGCCTGTAGTTCCAGCTACTTGGAAGGCTGAGGCGGAAGGATCGCTGGAGCCCAGCAGGTCGAGGCTGCAGTGACCGTGTGCCACTGTACTCCAACCTGGGTGACAGAGTGAGACTCCAACTCAAAAAAAAAAAATAATTTTTAAGGAAGAAAAATAAATAACCAGGCCCTCTTTATCAAATATTCAGGGAAAAAAGATGATTGTTTCTATATGGACCGGCTTTTATTTTTGTCATTATTTTCTATAGTGTGACAACTATCTACATGGCATTTGCATTATATTAGGAATTGTAAGTAATCTAGTGATGATTTAAAGCATACAGGATGATGTATGTAGGTTATATGCAAATATAACAACATTTTATATAAGGCACTAGAGCATTGGTATATTTTGTTACCCACAGGGTTTTTGGAACCAGTCCCCCATGGATACTGAGGGACAAATTCATTACGGTGTACACTTTGGTGTCTATTCTAAGCATCTGGGTTGCTTGTTAGATACAGCTTCTGGAACTTTTCCCTCAGAGATTTAAATTCTGGAGTTCTGGGGTAGGGCCCAGGAGTCTGCATTTTCAGCAAGCTTCCTAAGTAATTCTCTTATGGGTAGCTTAAAGACTGCATTGCCTTAAGGTATCTAAACATGGCAAAGAACATCTAAATCTAGGTAGATGAAGGATGGAGAAGGATAACTATTTTGATGTAGAACAATGTGTGATACAAGTGATAAATGGAGATGCCTGAGAAAACATTAGGAAAATGCTGACTGAGGTAGGGAGGAGAGGCTGATGTCTGATTTTATTTTAAATTCAAGGAATATATCTTTTATCTGATTACCTTTTGTTTGATGTACCTGATAACACTGTATTATCTTTTGGTAGCTAAGCTCTCATATCTGTATCTTTACTGTAGTTCTGGGACATCCCTAATTTCTTTCTATTTTTTTTTTTTGAGTTGGCATCTTACTCTGTCACCCAGGTTGGAATGCAGTGGCCCCCTCGCGGCCACTGCAGCTTCAACCTGCTGGACTCAGGCGATGCTTCCAGCTCTGCCTTCCAAGTAGCTGGAACTACAGGCACACACCACCCTCCCCCCCCCCCCGGCTAATTTTCATTTATTTTATTTTATTTTATTTTTTGAGTTGGAGTCTCACTCTGTCGCCCACACTGGAGTGCAGTGGCCGCTCTTGGCCACTGCAGCCTTGACCTGCTGGGCTCCAGCGATCCTTCCGCCTCAGCCTTCCAAGTAGCTGGAACTACAGGAGCACGCTACCACACCCGGCTAATTTTTTTATTTATTGTAGAGATGAGGTCTCACCAAGTTGCCCAGGCGGGTCTCGAACCCGCGGGCTCAGGCATTCCACTCACCTCAGCCTCCCAAGGCGCGGGATTACAGGCTGAGTCACCGAGCCCGGCTTTCATTTATTTTAGAGATGAGGTTTTGCCAAGTTGCTCAGGCTGATCTCAAATCCTTGAGCTTAGCAGTCCTCTCACCTCTGCCTCCCAAAGTGCTGGGATTACAGGTGTGAGACACTGTGCCCGGTGGGACATCCTCATTTCTAACATATCATTATAGTTATCATAAGCCATCAAAATATCCTAAAATATATAACTTCAACATTCAACATTTTCAACTTGTGTTATGAAATTATTTATCACTTTATGAGTAGTTTTGTTTATTTCCTTAGGAAATAATCACTGTTTTTTAGTCTACCAATATTGATCAGTCCCCCCATCCCTATCCACCCAAGTCTCACTCTGTCGTCCAGTCTGGAAGGCAATGGCATGCTCATGGCTACTGCAGCTCAACCTGCTGGGCTTAGGTATTACTCCCGCCTCAGCCCCCTGAATAGCTGGGACTTCTAAAATTTTTTTGTATGCTGGGCATGGTGGCTCAATAGCCTGTAATCCCAGCACTTTGGGAGGACAAGGTGAGGGGATTACCTGAGCTCACAGGTTAGAGAACAGCCTAGGCAACTTGGCGAGACCTCATCTCTACAGTAAATAAAAAAATTAGCTGGGCATGGTAGCACATGCCTATAGTTTCAGATACTTAGAAGGCTGAGGCGGAAGGATTGCCTAGGCCGTCAGCTTAACGCTGGGGTGGCTGTGAGTGTGTCACTGCACCCCAGCCTGGGTGACAGAGTGAGACTCCAACTCAAAAAAAATAAAAAATAACATTTTTTTGTAGAGGGGAGGTCTCGCTGTATTGCTCAGGCTAGTCTCAAACTCCTGGGATCATGCAGTTCTCTCATGTCATCCTTCTAGAGTCCTGGGTTTATAAGCATGAATCACCATGTCTGGCAGTCTTTTTTTTTTTTTTTTTTTGAGTTGGAGTCTCACTCTGTCACCCAGGCTGGGGTGCAGTGACACACTCACAGCCACCCCAGCGTTAAGCT
>CAUYQG010021262.1:0-16516 GCA_963574415.1 Tarsius wallacei
TCTTTTGCTGCCTTTAGGATTTTTTCTTTTGTGCCTGCTTTGGATAGGTGAATTACTATGTGTCTAGGGGTTGGTCTTCTCATTGATGGCTTGTGGGGGTTCTCTGAATCTCTTGTGCTTGACTGGTCCCATCTCTAGTGAGATGGAGAAAGTTTTCTTGGATTACCTCCTGAAATACTTGCTCCAAGCTGTTCTTTATTTACATTTCTTCTTCTGGGATTCTGGTCAGGCATAGGTTTGGCCCCTTGATATAATCACACATCTCTTACAGGCTTTGTTTTTTCTTTCTGAGTCTTCTTCTATGTTTCTTACAGACAGGATTAATTCTATGTTCTGATCTTCAAGTTCTGAGATTCTTTCTTCAGCTAGATTAATTCTGCTTTCCATGTTGTTTATTAATTAATTCTACTTTCCTTGTTATTTATTTCCTGGATGAAATTTTTTATTGCCAAAATCTCTGTTACAAGTTCTTTCAGTGTTGCATCTTGTCTTTCTTGAATCTTAGTCACTCTTTCCATCCATTCCTTAACCCCTGTCATATTCTGGTGCTAGTTGTTGGTAACTTCCATTGTTTGGGCTCCAAGGTCTGATTTTTTCAGGGTTTTCCTCTTTGGTACACTTGAAATTGTCTGTGGCCTTCCTTTGGTTTTTTTCTCACTTATGACAGATCTCTTATTTTTCTGCTTAGTTCTGTTATTCAATGTCAGTGGGAGAAGCTTCTGATGTTTGCTCAGACATCTATTTTTTCCTGATCTGTGCTCTGGATTTGTTCTATTTTGAAATAGGATGGTGGATGGGAAGTTTTGCTGTCTCTTATAGTTTTTGAAAGTTGAATAAAGTAAGGGATGGAACGCTAGGATTCAGAAACTACTTGCAAATTACAATGTCCACTTACTGTGGTATGTGTTCCATTCCCTAGCACCACTCTAAATGACGATCCAAAGCAGAAACCAACTCAAAAGACAATTGAATACACACACAGACATACACACCCCCCCAAAACAAACTGTAATAACAACAATGTGAAACAAAACAAATAACAAAAAAAAAAATAATAAGAAAACTGAACACACTACACACACCTAACACAAAGTGAATGGAGAAAAAAAAAAACAGAAAGTCTGGAAAAAAAATGGAATTCAGATTGAACCCTCACACATATATTGACACACACCTTAAACTATAAAAAATGAAAATAAAAAAAGAAACAAAAAAGCAAAATTAAACCAACAGCAACAACAAAAAATTGAATGATGATTCACATTCACACTCACACATTTACAGTAAACAACAAATAAAAGAAGAAAGAAACAGAAAAAAAAATTGGGGGGTTATGCAGATCAAATCCTCATATACATATTCATGCACAAAGAAAAATATTTTTAAAAGAAAGATGAACTAACAAACAGGCAAACAATTTTAAAAAATTAAAACAAAATTAAAAAAAAAAAAAGAACAACTACAACCCCCCCACACAATAAACCTGCTCTCTTGTGGCTGACTCTGTAATTGTTCCTCTAATCAGATCTCTCCTGCAGTGTCATCTCTTTTACTCTCTCCTCAGTATTAGGAGCAGGGAAGGAGGAGAGGCAGTGGAGGTGGGTGGGGCTTCAGTCTGAGAGATCTCCCCCAGTGGGGAGGTATAGGATTTTCTCTTCCCCAGGTATGTACTTGCAGGAGGTACCCCAATCAGGCCTATCCTGGAATGGAGATCTCCTATTGCGACTGACATCCAGTCTCCACTTAGGTTTATCTATCTCAGTCGTGACCCAGTTGTGTGGGTCTGATATTCAGGGGATTTTGGGGAGGAGGTTTAGGTCAGTCCTGGATTCACCACTGATCTCTTTGGAGTCCTTCCTCATTCTTTTCTGCCACACCCTTTTTCCCCATGGCTGGATCAGGGTAGGGGATGTGGCGCCTGGTACTTAGCACTAGTCAGGTCCCTTGGAAGTTTGTGCTTTCAGGATATTCCCTCTGGGTCATGATCAGTCCCTGAGTAGTTGATTCACCAGTCACGGAGATCAGGTCTGTTGCTCTGTGGTGAGCAAGTTGGAGCACTGTCCTGCTCCACCTTCCAGATGGTGGTGGCATGCCTCTCCTGTCCTCTTCCATGGAACTTTGCCTCTTGACTCTCTCCATAGCCCCTGCTGCCAGTTCCCTGCCAGCTACTGAAGTGGTGAGGCAAAGCCAGGAGCCAGCAGTCTCTTCTGCTTCAGTGATGATTCAGTGCCTGGGGCGGCAGTCTCTCCCCACCATTTCCCTACAGTAAAACTTGTTTGTTTTTTAAAAAATGGCACTCAGCTCCTGCGACCTGGGAAGAGTCAGGGACCAAGCAGGGAAGCTGCAGCACTAGCTGTTGCACCAGGGCCCTGGACACTTGCTCACGAGCCCCCACTTAGTCAGTCTCCCCCAGCATTTTCTTCTCAGGGATGGTTTTGTTGATTTAAAAAAAAATGGTGCTTGGCTTCTGCATCCTGGGAATCTCTAGGGTCCAAGCCCAGCAGATGAGGCACCAGCTGCTGCACTAGGAGAGACCTGGCTACTAGCTCCCTAGCCCTCATTCAGTCAGATACTGACATGCCCACTCGCTCACCAGGACATACACAAAGTTTTCCATACACTCACTCACACCAGGACTTACATAGTCTGACTGACTCAGCCGCCATCTTCCCCACTTTTCCTAAAAATATGTTCTTAATTCACCAGGAAAAGCATTCAAAATGATTTTCTTCTTTTATAATTTGCATTATAAAAAACAAATTGTAAATAATTTTTATAAGTGTAAGCATAATATTTTTTATATTTAACATGGCAGAACTTTAAAATATTAGAAAAATATAGTAACAGTGATTAGTATACCAAGGTATAGAAAGATTTGTTAGAAAAACAAATACAACAGAAGCAAGCACCAATTAATTTAAAATTAGACTTCCTGTACAACAAACCATATTCAAGTTAAATGACAATATTTAACAATAGATTAAGGTTAATAATTATTAAATTACAAGTTTCTAAATAATGGTTAATTTGGTATTATAAAATTTGTTAAATAATGTCATCAATAAACTTTCACTGTGAGAAAAGTCGTAAGAATACAAGAATTTTAGAAAAAATATACTATATTCTCAGACTGATACAATGATCTATTTAGAAATACAAAGAGAACATAAAACCTTACAAAAATTATTAAGGAAAAGTTTAGCAATAATAGTATATACAAGATTTTCACATATATAGTTCCCTTCAATCAGTCACAAAATGCCATAAGTAATAGCAGCAAAAGTATAGGACACTTAAGAATAAATAAAGTAACTACATATGCATGACTTTTATTAAAAATTATTTTAGGCCGGGCTCGGTGACTCAGCCTGTAATCCCACGCCTTGGGAGGCCGAGGTGAATGAATTGCCTGAGCCCGCGGGTTCGAGACCCGCCTGTGCAACTTGTCAAGACCTCATCTCTACAATAAAATCAAAAATTAGCCGGGTGTGGTAGCGTGCGCCTGTAGTTCCAGCTACTTGGAAGGCTGAGGCAGAAGGATCGCTGGAGCCCAGCAGGTCGAGGTTGCAGTGGCCAGGAGCGGCCACTGTACTCCAGTCTGGGTGACTGAGTGAGACTCCAATTCAAAAAAAAATAAAATAAAATAAAAATAAAAATTATTTTAATTTAATTATAAAAATAGAACTGTGCAAAAATGGAGATATAGTTTCCTTGTAAAAACATGCAACATAATAAAGTATTTAATACATTTAATATTTTTAAATAAAAAATCCCAAATAATTCATCTGTGTGATGCATGTGGTGTTCATACTTGTATGTGAGTGAGAAACTAACACCCAATATAAGTACATGAAAGAACAAAGGATTAACCGCTGCTGTTTTTAATCTGGTTCTTCAGAAGCAGCCTGCAAAACAAGGATTCCAGCACAAATGATGTTTTAAGAATATGTGACCAGACGAAGCTGCTTACCTGGGTGAGAAAAATAAAGCAGGGACAAAAAGAGAGCCTAGTGAGGCTGTGATTTCAGATCAAGTTTCATAATAAGAAGATTCAGGCTGGTTCCACAAGAAAACTCTGGAGTAAACTCACAATTGTTCCACTCCAAGACAATGAATTGTGGTCTTTCTTGTATCCGAACTTTCAGTCTTTGGTCAGGGTCTGCTTCTGTCTTCCTGTTTATTGACAAAGGTGAGTTTCAGTAATACTAAGATGCTTGGAACCAAAATCACACTCACTCTAAGTGAGGAGATATATACACGCAAAATGATTTAAAAAGAAAATCCCATGATTATCTACATTATCTGTGAAAACAATTTTTAAAGAACAAGATGGAGAACTTTTTCTGCCACTTATCAATAATTATAAAAGTAGTCAAGTAATACCATCTACTATTTGTGCAAGAAGAGAAAAATAGACCAGAGAACCAGAAGCAGATCAATGATTATTTGAAAGTTTGGTATATGATAAAGATGGTTTTGCAAACTCAGTGAGGATACAATAGACTTTTGATGAAACAAATGCTTTCTATATGAATAAAAATAAAAGTAGATTTCTCTTTTTGCACATAAGTGAATCTCAACTGAATTAAACCATGAAATGGGAAATATAATGCATAATTATTTGAGGAGAAATCACAGGATAATAGATTTTTAAATCTTAGCGAAGAAAAGTATTTTTTAAAAAGACCCCAAATGAAAAATATGATTTTATTATTATTTTTTTTTTCTGTGTTGGGCTTTCACTCTGTTGCCCAGACTGGAATGCAGTGAAGTTGTCCTAGACTCAGGCAATCCTTCTGCCTCAGCTTCTTGCCTCCCAAGTAGCTGAGACTACAGGCATAGGGCACTATGCCCATTTTATTTTATTTTTTCAAATTTAAAAACATTTTTTTGTAGAGATGAGGTCTCACTATATTGTCAAGGTTGTTCTTGAACTCCTGGACTCAGGCAATCTTCCTGTCTCAGCCTCCCAAAGTGCTAGGATTACAGGCGTGAGCAAATGAGGCAGGCCTTGAAATGTTGATTAATTTAAATTTTTTTTTTTTTTTTAGCTTTGGAGTCTCAATAAATATTTAAATAGTAAGAAGGTAAATCAGAAAAGAGGAAAAGAACTTTGAAATATAAACCAAATAAAGATTAATTTGAGTAATATATAAAGAACTCTCATAAACCAATGATAAAAATAAATAAGAGGAAAATGGGAAAATAGTATAAGTAGTCAAAGTAGAAGAGAAGACAAAATAGCTAGCAATTTTAAGAAACAATAATCTTACTCTTAATCAAGAAGAAGCAACATCTTCTCAGAGTTTGTTTTAAAAAGATAAACAATTTGAACTCATTATTTTGGTTAACAATTCCAAGAGACATGAAAATACAACAAGTTTTCCTACACATACTGGGAAAATTTAAATTGAACACATTTCAAGAAATTTGAAATAATAAAATTAAATAGAAATATTTTTATTGTTATGGACCGAAAGTTTGTGTTCCCTCAAAAATCATACGTTGAGTACCTAATACTCAATGTAATATTATTTGGAGTTACTGCCTTTTTTGAAGAAATTAAGTCATGAGTATTAAGCCCTCACGAACAAGATTAGTGCTCATATAAGAAGCAATTAGAGAGGCAATTTACCCTCTTTCTTCCATGTGACGATATAAGAAGTTAGCAGTCTGCAACTCTGGAAGAAGGTCCTCACAAGAACCCAACACACTGGGCTGTGATTTCTGATTTCCAGTTTCCAAAACTGTGAGGAATAAATTGTTGTTTAAGTCACTCTATGGTCATTTGTTTAGCATCCCAAACTGACCAAGATTCCCATGATCCAATGGTACCACTTGCAGTAGAATCGCACTTTTGAAGTATAGTATTTATTAGTAAACTTCCAAACATTTTAGTGATGCATGTGATAATTTAAATTAAATAAAAGTAAAGATTCAGTGCTTCAGTCTCAGGAGCAATAGTTGACATGTTCAGTGTCTACCATTTTGGATCAAAATATTTGGAACAAATACTATCAACAGGAAAACAAATTTATTAGTTATGATGTGTTTATAAAATGAAATTTGTAGCAGCGAGTGAAAGTGAAGTATCTAGAACTACTTATATCAACACGGATAAACCACAGAAAGTTACTGACTGAAATAAATTAGTGGTATAATATAAAGGACATTATTAAATTTATAGAAAAGTCGAAATGTGTAAGCATTCTATGTAGTGTTTAGGTATATAATTATGTGAAGTAAATGTTTAATGATATGCATGCAAAGGAAACATATCAGGTTTAGGAGACTGGCCAGTTCTGGCAGTGTAGATGTGGCTGGATAGTGAAATTGGTTAGGGCACACAAGGATACTATATACTTGTATTAGGGGCATATGATCTATATCTGCATACATTTTTCTGGTATCTGTCCTATAATGCCTCTGTTAAAAAATCTGAAATCAACTGTTCTGATTTCTGTTTTATATTTTTAGTTCTTGGAAAATATAAATAAATTATTGTGTTTTTCTTTAACCCTAAATGCAGAAGTTACAGTTACATCATTTATTTATTTATTTATTTGTTTGTTTGTTTGTTTATTTATTTATTTTTTAGAGTTTGAGATGATTCTTCAGGCATTTTTTTTTTGTATCCAAAATCTATTATCATCTTCTCAGGGAGTAATTGTTTGAATATTTACTAAAAGTTTCTTCAAAGACTCATAAATTTTTTGCAAAACATAGTGTCAAGTATAAGACCTTCTTTCATGTTAACACTGATCCATAATTTAGTATTCTACAGTTATATTCATTATGAGCTCAGACAAAAATATGCATAACTTGTATCTTATATCAGAATATCTCTAATCATCATTATGGAAAGCTTTATTGCTTTTTACTCAAAAAGAACATTTATAACTATTAAGAGAAAGAATAAAATATATCACTGAGTACAAATTTTAAAGTTATTTTCTTTAAAAAATATTATAACTGCCATTGGTCTCTGATCTCTGATTTGAATAGTAAATACAGTTTTTCTTTAGCCCCTGTATGATCAATGATGTAGTTATGGAAATTGCTTTCCAGTGAGAGAGACCATTCAATTTCTTATCATTTCTAATTTGATTTTAGTGATGTCTAATCATGTTTAAAACAAGGATCAGTGCATCAATCAGCCTTTCTTTAACTCTCAACTTGACAGTGTAATCTACTACAACAAGAGGGAGTTGAAGGATAATACAAGACAGAAAACTTCTGATTTCATTCATTTACTATTTGCGATATACTATATAATAGTATTTACTCTTTACCAAGCCCCCCCAAAAATACGTTTTTATATTAAATAATTCATTTCTTGTTTATTCTTTTTAAGAGACACATTCTTATTATGCTGCCCAAGCAGGACTCGAATATTATGGTTCAAGGTTTCCTCCCACCTCAGCCTCTCAAGGCAGCTGTGACTACTGACACAATCCATTATGCCCTGCTTAAAGTCTCCATTTCTTTAATTAATCTTTTGGGTAAGTCATATTATTCCCTTTTTACCAATGAGAACATAAAACAATAATAACCCAATATCTACCAGTGTTTATTTTATGCCAGATACTGTTATAATTGCTTAAATTTATTAATCCCCACAATAATAGAACAGGTGGGAATTAACAGCATTTTTTATTACACAAGACGGTATGTATATGACAAAAATACATTAAGAAACTTGTCATACATTAGGGCACAATTCAATCTTAAAGCAATCTGGCTTCAATGCTTATTCTCTTCAACACAATCCTAGAGTTGCTTCTAGGTAAGAAAGTCAGAACTCAATTTCAGGATTCCCAGCTGTCAAGTTACATCCTCTAAACGATGCACTATACAGTCCTCCCTTGGTATCCACAGGAAGTTGATTCTAGGACCTTCTTCTTTCCTTGGATACCAAAATCCATAGTTGCTCGAATCCCTGATATAAAATGGTGTAGTATTTCTGAATAACCGATGCACATTCTTTTGTATACTTTGAATCATCTCTTGATTACTTATACCTAATGCAATGCAAATACTATGTAAATAATTGCTATAATGTATTATTCTTATCTATATTACTTGTATTTTTATGTATTTTTTTTCTTACGTTTTTCATCTGTGATGGGTTGAATCCAAGGAAGCGGAACATGCAGATATGAAGGGCCACTTGTACTGCCAACAATCTGCTTCCTATAAGAGCAGATTAGATTGTTCCCAGCCAATACTTTCACTAGAGAATATGAACAATTAAAAAAAATCTATTCTAATGTTTTAGGATGACAACAACGTAGTAGGAAAATACAGGGCATTAAACCATGAGAAAAGGTAAGCCAAAGAGCCCAGGACTTTGGGTCCTTCAACTCGAGCTGTGTGCAGATTTCAAAAGTATGGTGGCTGAGAGAGGCTGCACAAAACCTTTGGCTCATATTGTATTTGGAGAAAAATTTGAGGCCAGTACTTTCAATGCGGCACAAATAGACAAAACCCTGGGAATAAAGTTTAACCAGAAGTAGATCGTTTTACCTCAATTTCCTATTGAATTTATGTTATCTACTAACTGCCTTACGGAAGCAACTAAATTCTCTCTAATATAAGCATTAGAAAGCACAAGATGTGATAAAAGTTCTAAAATATAATATATATATATGGTTCAGATCCCGGATCAATAAGAAAGTAATAAGAGGTGGAGACCTAGGGATTCCTTTTTACCAGCACACTCAGACTCAAGAACTCTCTGGAGGCTTTGTTATACCTTCTTCTGACTGTAAGACAGCCTACATGCTTCCACTTAACTTTCTCTTCCTCTCGCCTTCACTTGTGATCAGACTACCTCAATCCTTGCATCTCTCAGCTCTTTCCAGCTCCATCACTATTTCCTTTTGCAGAGATATTTCCCCTACCAAAGTCTTTTCACATTTGATCCTGTCTCGACATCAACCACTCAGAATTTTAGGATTAACAGTCAACAAATTTGTTATTCTCAAGATCTGGTTTCTGGGTGACTCTCCTTGAACAGTCTTCTCTGGTCTTATGTAGGATAGGATATCCTTAGGTTCTCCCAGTCTTGTATATTCTTATGAGAAACTTTTCTATCGTTATGAATTTGGAGTCTAAGATTGGTCTCAAGTCTTTAGTCACTATTGATTTGGGATTTCTTTGACCATATAGCTTTCTTAAATATTTATAAATATATGACCTACTTATTTTAAATCCATGCTTCTAGATGTTTCTGTGAAGGGTAATTTTTTAAAAATCTCTCATGAAAATCCAATTTTGAAAAATTTAGTATAAATTGAACTGCTAGAAAAATCAAATTAATTAAACACATAGTATTGAATGTTGAAGCAATGATATAAAAGTTTCTAAATACTTTCAATATCTGTACGAATTAATAAGCAAATTGCTTACAGGCATTTTAGAAGCTCACCACTCTGTGAACAAAAGTGAGGAGAGGATGAGTCCCAGCTATGACTGTGAACAGTATTTGCAGAAGCTTTCTTTTTAGCTCAACTTTATGGAAGAAAACTAGAGTCAGGGGAGTATTCTAGGAATGGTATTTTTGACTGAAAATTTTCACTTTTTTCAACTTTCTCATGTTATTGTGTTGATTTTGATAAAAGTATCTGAATTCAGACATTTGAAATTATGTCCTTGACTGGGAAGGCAACTGCTCTCATTTGTCTTTTGGGAGGATCTAAACAATGAGTAGGTTTTCTCTGTTTTTCATGTAAGCATGGCAATAGAAGAGGACTTGGGAGAAGTCAAGGTGATCTATGAGGCTTGGTTTGTATCACAGTCCCATTTTCTCTTTTTCTTGTATCTCTGAATATACTAGTACATTCATTATCAGGTAGGAAAACTTGCCAGATTATCAAATTTTTTCTAGGAAAAACTGCTTCCTCTATTTTCTGTTTTCAAGTGTTCCTTACATATAATGACACAATAAATGTCCTCAAGAAATACTTAATGTAATATGTTTTCACTTATTTGTTTGCTTGCTTGCTTGTTTATTAATTACCAACAACAGTGATTTCTTCTACACTATCACCAAATAAGAAACAAACACTACATCATACATTATATAGCAATTTCCCAATAGCACAAGTACTGGCATATCCTTAGCTTCAAGCAATGAGGTCTTCACTGCCCTCCCTCTGCCCCTCTTTTTTATTCAGTCTGAGCAAGAGGCCTTCATGTTCCCCTTAGCTTGACTAAACTTTAGTCAGGTTCCTTCTTAAATCTAGAGCTATGATCTCTCTTAAAGAATCTACTTCAGAACACTTGTAATTTTAATTTTTTTCTATGGTCTTTTGAGATGTAAATCTTAAAAAATCTTCTTGTCAGCTTTACAACTGAGAAAAGGACTCAAGGACTGGGAGCCATTTCTTAAACATCAAAGTCATTTCTTAAATCATCAAAGATGGTAATGTCTTTATCTCTTATTTCCTGTGGAAGAATAAGAGTTTAATTTCTGAGGCCACCTTGATCTATGTTATAAACCTACCTCTTGTCATAAAAGTATTAAACGTTTACTTTTCCTTTGGGTAAAGCCAATTAGCAAACATAGATGACCTATGATTCCTCCACCCTTAGCTCTTTAAACTCTCCAGTCTTTTATTTCAATGGAGTGGAGTTCAGGCTGAATTCTGGCCTCAATTCTCATTACAATAGCCTTGTATAAAATCTCCCTTGCCTGTTTAACTTTGTATGGTGAAACTTTTTTGCTTTGATAAGCCTATTCCATTGTATGTTCACCGCAATACCATTACTTCCTGGTTGCAGATCCTTTATCAGTAAAAACACATTTCTCTGTTGCAAAGTACTGAAATCAAAGTGGCACAAATAGTGAGGAAGTCTATCTATAAGTGTATCATGAAGTCCAGAATAGGAATAGTATTTAGTTCATCCACCAGTTTAATGTCTTTGTTCAAAGAGTATTTCTCTATCACAATGTGCAATCCACAATGTTGGGTTAGTTCTATGGGTTGTAGGATAGCTGGAAAAAAAAAAAAAAAAAAAAAAGCCTAAACGCTTTTTCTAAAAGAGAAGGAAGAAAGAGTGAGAGATAGGTGAGACTGAGTTTTCCACATATGTGACCTGAAAGTTGGAAATAATTGTTATCAAGACGTTCAGCTACTTTGTATGATAACTTTTGCTTATATTAGACCATAATTTGATCCTATTCATGAATCAAACACTGGTAGCCACATTGGCACTTTGCTAAAAGTATAAAATAAAAGGACCCTAAATGTTCAGCGTTAATATTCACTATAATAAATCCCTAGAGGTCTTGAATTATAAACTTATTGATTTAATTCAATTTTTTCAGTTTAAGTAAATTAAAATATAATATTGTAAGTTTTTATAAAACCAAAAGTTTTAGGAATGGTCATTACATGCCAATCTTTTCTACTGATATTCATGTTCCTAACTGTGAAATAAGGTTGTCTGAATGATAACAATGTCTGCTAACACTTTGATAGCTGCCTTTTACTTAAGTTTTTTATTTTTACTATTTTGCTGGACCTATTGTGAATTTTTTGTATTCACTGTGCTTTTGACATATTTAAATAACTATGAAATATTTTTATAATGTGAATATTTTTCATCGTTCTTCAAACATGAAATTAATTCAAATGATTGTCATGGTCATAAACTTTAATGTGATTGCTGTAAACATAAGAAGATAAAAACAAATATTTAACATTTAATTCACTGTTCTAAGTAAGTAAGTATGGGAGGAGGGCACATGAGATAATTTTTTTTTTTTTTTGAGTTGGTGTCTCACTCCATCGCCCATGCTGGACTGTCATGGCATGCCCACAGCCACCCCAACATCTGCTGGGCTCAGATGATCCTTCCACCTTAGCTTTCCAAGTAGCCGGAACTACTGGCATGTACTACCACATCCAGCTAATTTTTTGATTGATTGTAGAGGCTGTTCTCAAAGCCGTAGATTCAGGCAATCCCCTCACCTCAACCTTCCAAAGTGCTGGGATTATAGGCTTGAGCCACAGTGCCCAACCCAAAATATTAACAATATACCTTGCCATCACATCATCCTGAAAATATGTATATTTGATTTGGAATATTAAAGTTAGATCTATAAAAATCAAATGACTATCCAATAAAGCTGATAGGTGGTATAATATAGAATAAACTAATAAATACAACACAAATATTTACACATAGATATTTTACTTCACATGCTAAGATAATTGCTGTTTTTCTACAATTTATATGTCTATTTTTCTTTAATAAAACGTTTTGCAAGATTATTTATATAAATTTTAATTAACATAATTTGTTTAATCAAACATTTTAACTTTTTATTATAAGAATGCCACAATAAATATTTTTATACTTTAACTTTGATATACATCTCTATCCAAATAAATTTTTACATAAAAAGTTATGAGTTAAGTGAAATAAATAGTTTGTAAAAATTTTTTGGGCCGGGCACAGTGGCTCACGTCTATAATTTCAGCACTTTAGGAGAGTGAGGTAAGAGGATGGCCTGATCTCAGGGGCTGGAGACCAGCCTGGACAACTTGGTGAGACCTCGTCTCTACAATAAGTCAAAAAAAATTAGCAGGGCATGGTAATGGGCGCCTGTAGTTGCAGTTACTTGGAAAGCTGAGATGGAAGGATTCCCTAAGCCATCTGGTCAAAGCTGCAGTGACTGTGAGCATGCCACTGCACTCCAGCCTGGGTGATAGAGTGAGACACCAACTAAAAAAAAAAATTGTGAAGGTTTCTAAATTGTTCTGAAGAAGCCATGATCTCCATTCCATTCCTACAAGAAGTGATTGAGACAATAGTGCATGTTCTTGCTCTCTAACCCACTCTCTCGCCTGTGGTTAGAAAATAAGCTACTTTAAAAAAAATACAAAATATTTGTTTTATTTTGCATTCATTTAGCTAAACAGGAGCCTGAAAATTTTAAAATGTTTTAATATGTTTTTTACTTGCTATGATTTCATAATTTTATTTTCAGCCAATTTTTCACATGGGTAATTATCTGTAATAATTTGAATTAAAGTTAACTTCATAAAATAATTATCTCACATATTACTTTACTATTTTTGTAAAAATTTTTAAAATTTTATTTTTAATGTATGAAAATGTAAATATCTGAATTTTTAAATTACATTAATGATATCTCAATTATTTTAACATTCTGTTTAGTTGCATATAATATGCAATAAAACTGATCTATCACCTTTATTAACAATTTATAAATATTACCTTATAACTAAAAGCCATATTGATAATTTAAATACTTCATGTATCTTATGTATGATATTTTAATCTATTCTCTGAACAGTTTATTTTTATTTCAGAACTGTACTGCCTATAATATATTTTTATGTTTAGAAGTACATGCTTTTCACCATATATTTCCCAAAATTTTGTTGACTCTTTCCAAAAATATATTATACAATGTATGTTAAAGTATATTTTTATTAACAAATGAAGAAAGAATCAGCAAGATATTTAAACTAGTTTTAAGTGCATTTCAAAGGATGAGTATTTATAAAATATTCAATGAAAAGTTTTTAAAATGTTAGGTTAGATGCAAAATTGGTTAAATAAAAACAACAATAAATGATGATATTTGGGATAATCTTTCCTTCTGGACAGAAAGCATCCACATGTATAACAGACCAGTATCTATCTATTAACTTTTGCTTCTACAGAGTAGTAAGGTAGCTTATCTAAAAAAAACCAAAAAAACAAAAAAACAAAAAAAAAATCAATTAAAGGAGCAGTATATCATTGGAAGGAAAAACAGCAATCTGTTTAGCCTACTTCCAGGTTCTGATAGTTGTCCTTACAATCTAAACATTTATGATCGTAAATAATCTCCAAAGGTTATTAATAAACACAAAATGTGCTTAGATTTGGCCCATTTATTTTCATAGGTGCATCAAGAGTATTAATCTCTATATGGACTTTTTAAAAAAATAAAACATATACTAGTGATCAAACTAAGACCAGAGAATTAAGTTTTGTTTGTAAATTTTCACACAAACTCTTGGATTGAACTTTTGAATATTTCTGCAATCAGCACAGAAAATAAGCTCAAGACATTCCCTTCATCACATTTTACCTTTAAATTAAAGGTAATATATAATTCTATAAATGTGGATGAATTCCTCTTTTACTGAGGTTCAAAAATATGCTTAGGTCTTTGACCTGCCAGTGGTTTTACCAGTGAGAGAGGATCTTTGCCAACTGGATGCCAAACCAGTTTTCTCGAGAAGTCTTTATAGGCATTGGCTCTACATATAAATTTAACTCATGTTCCATAATAGTGTCCTTGTCAGAACAGGTTAAGTGAAAACCACACTCAAATATGACACCCCATGTAGAAAAAAGGAAAAAGTAAAAGAAACCAATTAAAGCTTACTCTGGGAGCTGTGTAAAGACATACAAGAATTTAAACAGCCTATGATGTATACTTCTCCAGAGCACATTTTATTGATTCTATCAGATGCGTTCTCATTGGGAATGACTTACAAAACTGTTAAATTTTAATTTTCTGAAAGGAAATATTGTGATTAAAATGGACACACATCAAAGCTCATAGTTACATCCTTAAATTCTCTTCTTTCTTCTTGCAATACTACCTTTGAAGACCTTCAATCTGGTTTTCTTCTCCTTCATCAGGGATTTCAACCACTCTTCATAAAAGGGGGCGGGGGGGGAAATCTGTTGTTAGTGCCTTTGTCTTACAAAGACAACTTTCTCTGATATGGACCAGGTTCTAATGGCGGCCCTCTTATCTTTGCTTCTAGACTGAAAGTAAAGGCATTTGCTTTGGCTCATCGGTAACACTTTAATGCCATCACATGCAAAAAAGAACTTTATTGATCTCTGCACTAGTTTTTCAAAAAGCAAAAACACTCTAAAAATGTAAGGATTAATTTAATTTTTAATTTTAATTTAATTATTACTTTTTTCTGGGGATAATGTATTTAAACTTTATGTATCCACACAAAAAAGTATATTCTTCCTGTTATTAAGAATCTTGTCACTGTTTCTAAAAACATAATAGTTCTAGCATTATTATGCTAAGGCACATTTAACTCCTTTCATACCTGGCTTCCATTTAATTTGTCACCACATTTACCGTGAATAATTCTGTCTTATCCATATACTCTAGGTGATACCAGCTCCAGTTAAATTTTTTCTGATAACTTAAACTGGTCCCTTGGCAATCACTGTTAAGCCAATTTAAAGCAAAATAACATTTCTGCAATAATAGGAGAGTTATAAAATGTCTCAATTCTCCTTAAGTTTACAGTTAGTATATTGAACACCCTGTATGATAAAGAGAAAATCTCACAGGACTTTGTGGATAGAAATAACAAGACATGTGAAAATTCTCTGCCAAATAGCCCATGTCCTGCATCATTTTTCAATGAATTATCCTCTGAGATTTCATTTTAGGAAGCATTCTTCCCATTAGTTTCATTCTTCATCCTCAGAGGGAAAAAATAAATGAAGAGACAGAGTGTTCTCTGAGAAATTGTATACTCTTAGCATATCCCTTGAACATAGAAGCAGAAAAAAATAAGTCAAGGATTTCATTTGAATAAAAATGATTTATCTACTGAGTGCTGAAGGACATGAATACATTATGGGAATATTTTGCATTTGACTTTTATTTCTTTCTTAGCAAATAGATGGTTTCATAGAATACTTAAAAACAATTCTAAAATGGTATGATGCATTTATTTATTTCAATGACATTTCTTATAAAATATATTGAACTATATATGCAGTTTTAGACTACTCTATTGTTTCAGATTATCCTAACAGCATCATTACTTCTGCATTTACTGTATGACTGCATAAACTTTCATGTGCAAATATACTTCGATATTTATGGTTAATAATTTTTATGTTAATATTAATTACAATTGTGAAGTCGAAATGGGCAGAGGTTCAGAAATTTATTTGTAAAAAATGCGCTCTTCTTAGTTAAAAAAATCTAATTATGTAGAAATTAAATCTGAATTATTGCTCTATACACTAGTTTTTTGCTTGTAAAATTTTGCATTACTTTCCTTGCTTACATGTGGGATTTTTTTTGTGTGTATGTTATATAATTTTCTTATTTTAAATAACCAAGTAACTTTCACATATATGTGATAACAAGATCTTGTTTTAGGTTTTTTGCTGAGTGTAACATTTAACACTTTCAACTGTCTTTTGTTTTTAGAGCATTGAATACCTTACATGCTTTAGATTCTAATAAAACTCATGAAGAGAAATTACTATGAACAACATACTGATAGATATCTTAAGTCACTACAATTAAAATTAGCATTATAATGCCAGATATGCCCATAAATGAAAGGACAACATGTTACTGAAATGTCTTTGTATCATTTTTCTTTTTTTTTTTTTTGAGTTGGCGTCTCACTCAGTCGCTCAGCTGGAGTGCAGTGGCCGCTCCCGGCCACTGCAGCCTTGACCTGCTGTGCTCCGGCGAGCCTTCTGC
>CAUYQG010021263.1:0-14241 GCA_963574415.1 Tarsius wallacei
AAGACAATTTTGAGTCTTCTAAACCATCCCAGAAGCAAAGATAAGTAGATGCAAATATCACGTTATCTAGAAAGCATGAAAATGAGAACACTTTTTATCAAAAAAAAAAAAACAAAAAACACACAACCCTATAAACACAGCTAAGGCTGTATTTAAAAGAAAATGAATAGCTCCACAAGTGTATATGTCTTCAATAATATGGAAATAAACTAAATAAGCAACTTAAGAAATAGAAAAAAATCAAACCTATAGAGAGAAGGAAATAATTAATAAAAATGAAATTAATTAAAGAGACAAATGAAAAAGATATAGAAAAGCTGATGCCTAGTAAGCCTAATTAAGGATAAAAGAGAAAAATGAAAATGTGCAACATTAAGAATCAGAAAAGATTTAGAAGACATTTAAAAAATTGTAAAATAATATGCACATGCCACTTTTAAGAAAATTATTTTCTTCTCTCTTTAGGTTTGATTTTTTTCTATTTCTTAAGTTGCTTATTTAGTTTATTTCCATATTGTTGAAGACATATACAGTTGTGGAGTTATTCATTTTCTTTTAAATACAGCCTTAGCTGTGTTTATAGGGTTGTGTGTTTTGTGTTTTTTTTTTTTTTTGATAAAAAGTGTTCTCATTTTCATGCTTTCTAGATAACTTGATATTTCCATCTACTTATCTTTGCTTCAGGGATGGTTTAGAAGACTCAAAATTGTCTTTAAATTAAAAGAGAAGTGTATGTCCGTGGGAACATAATTCAAGAGTATAAACGGATATACTATGAAAGGCATGTCTGTCTTCCAGCACAGAACCCTCAGACCTCTCTCCAAAGACAATCTTATCAGAGTCTGGTGTTTCTTTCTAGGAATATGAATATACTGGGTATGCTTTGAAGTACAGGTTTTGGAAAGTATTCTTTAACTTCTAGTTTAATTTGTTTAAAGCCCTCCTGAGGCCATTGGTAGGGTGCCGAAGATTTAAGGAGTGCAGAGCCTGTTCTCCCCTGAGTCTCTAACACTTTATACTTCCTGCTTCTTCTTGTCAATACTTTCTACAGTTCGAACCTGATAAAGGGCCATAAAATAGACTTAGTTGCCCTTTTAAATGTATGGATTTTTGACGCTGGCTTTACCTCATTTTCTGTGGAAGGATAATTATGTTGTCCTGATATCTTGATCTCAGGTCTAGGTATGGGATTGAACACCTCTAAAATTCACCTGTTGAGTATCTTTATGTGATGGATCCCACTCTAGGTGGGGAGAGTTCCTTTTGTTTATATCCTATGGTGGTGGCAAGAGGTGGTGGCAGTTTTGCAACCCGTAAGCTCCATCTGTCTTCCTCCCCTAAAACACCACAAATAAATATTCATTCTAAGTCAAATCCATGCTTACCTTGCAGAGACAGCTTCGAGGCAAATTCTCCAGAAGTCTCCTCTTTATCTAGAGTGTCAAACCTAAACCCCTGCTGTGGTAGAAAGCTCCTGAAATGATTCCCAGTAATTCTCACCTCCTGTTATTCACACTCTTGTGTAATCCCCTCTGTGTGTGTGTGTGTGCGTGTGTGTGTGTGTGTTTGATGGAGCAAGTTGCCATATTGCCCATGTGGAAAAGAACTGAGGACAGACTCTAGCCAACAACCAATAAGGAAGCCCTCAGTCCAACTGAGAAGAACTGAACTGTGAAAATGCAATCCTGCCAACAACTAGAGGGATGAGCCAGGAAGAGGTTCCTTCTGAGTCAAGCCCGGAGACGACTGCAGCTGGGTGAGAGACGCAGTGTCAGAAGACCTAGATTTCTGACCCAGAGATAACTGGCCCTCCAAATGCTGTTGTTTTAAGCCACTGACTTTTGGGGGGCTTGGTTATGTAGCAATAGACAAAGAATACACTGGCTTTTTAAAAGTCCTTGCAGAAACTCATGATAATTATCAGGAAGCTTTTTTCAGGTAATAGTTCTGGAAAAGAGTTATGTGCCCCAATCATCCTGTCCCCATCATCCTGTCCCCATCAGCCTACTTCTTTTTCTTTCTTTTTTTTTTTTTTTAAGTTGGAGTCCCACTCTTACCCAGGCCGGAGTGCAGTGACATGCTCACGACCGCTGCAGCCTCGACTAGCTGGGCTCAGGTAATCCTTCCACCTCAGCCTTCCAAGTAGCTGGAGCCACAGGCGTGTGCCATCACACCCAGCTAATTTTTCTTGCTTTATTGTAGAGATGAGGTCTTGCCAAGTTGCCCAGGCTAGTCTCGATTCCATGGGCTTAGGCACTCCTCTCACCTCGGTCTCCCAAAGTGCTGGGATTACAGGCGTGAGCCACTGTGCCCAGCCAGCCCTTGCTTTCTAAAATGCCCACAAAAAACAGGTTTTGGAGGCAGAAAAACCAAAAATTATGACTTATATGTGGTCAGACTGAGAATGGTAGAGCCTGAAAAGAACTTACAAAAGAAAAATATTATTACTACACACCTATTCAATTGACTAAAAGTACCGACAATACCAAGTACTGGACAGGATGCAGACCAACTTCATCTCTGACTCCATTGGTGGGATTGTAAAATGGCATAGCCATTCTAGAAAACATTTTTTTGCAGTGTGTTGTAAAGTTAAACACACACTTGTGTAATCCAGCAATCATGCTCGTGGGGTGAATATTCTAGAGAAATGAAAGCTTACATTCATACAAAAACCTTTACATGACTATCCATAGTAACTTTATATGTAACTAGCTAAAACTTGGTGTTGTATTCGGCTGATTGAATGACCTACCCCACATTGTGCAAGGCAATCAGTTCACTCAACATCTACTGATTTAAATGTCCATCTCACCCCAAAACATGCTCACAGAAACATCTAGAATGTTTGGCCACATATTGGAGTACCGTGGCCCAATAAAGTTGACACATAAAGTTAACCATTAAGCCCACCCCTTGTCAACACGCAAACATATTCATATCAAAATCAACAGAAAATATTCATGAGAACTCCATTTCTTATTTATGTAATTGGTCATGTAGTCACAGCTGGTATATATAGCTACTTTCTTCTGCTACCTATTCCCTTTGTCCTCAGCAAGTACCTAAGGTGATTGTAGTTCTTTACCTGGTACGGTGGCCCAAACCTTCAATGCTGAAGGGTCTGAGCCAACAGGAGCCCTTATTTGAATTGGGTTGTTGCAGTTTTCCATCTACTTTGATCACAGAGCATGGTCATACTAAGAGATACCCCAAGGGATCTCCTGTATTCCAGGTATACTTTTCATTCCCTCCCTTGTAGAGTAATAGTCTAATTTTTTCCTTGGCAATCAGGATCAATTACCCCAGCCAACAGCATAACTCCCTTCCTTGCCTGTTGATTTGGAAGCACAAGGACCAGCCTTCGAGGCCATGCTTGCATATGAGTATAGGCCCTTTTCCGTCTGTAGAAAGTGGATGATGAACTTTAGTTCTGTCTAAAAAAGAAAGAAAGCACAAGGACAAGGGGTCCAAAGCAGCCAGGCAGCAGCCTTAATTTCCAGTGGCATGGAATCACTGTCTGTAAGTGGAAGCATTCCTCCCTCTGGAAAAAGGCTTCTAGGACAACAGAGTATAAGGTCATGACAACAGGAAGAAAACACTGTGCTAATGGGTTACTAGGGATTCTTGTGAGTGGTGCCACTCCCATTTTCACTCCTTGATTTCTGGACCCATGAATCTTGGCTACGGGGAAGCAGCACCACATATTAGACACTAATTCCAAACATTTAGTGTTCTAAAGGACCTTGCCCTGGCCCTATAAGGTTTTGCTACCTAGCTGGTGCCGTACCCAAGACTTCAAAAAGGCGATTCCACTATTCCATCAAGCCAGTGACTTTAAGATGGTGAGGAACATGAATTTCATGAGCGTGGGCCTATTGCCACACTTTATTTGCTGTGAAGTGAGTTTCCTGATCACAAGCAGTGTTGGCTGCCATGCCATGGTGGTAGATAAGGCCACAGATGGGAGTTTTGGCAGCAGCATTTTGCACAGGGAAGGCAAATCCATATCCAGAGTTAAGTGCCTGTTCTGATAAGAATGAAGCACAATCCTTCCATGATGGAAGTGGTCCAGTGTAATCAACCTGCCACCAGATAGCTGCTTTGACCATTCCAGGGAACGGTGTCACATCAGGTCTCTGCTGTCGACAGACTGGGATCGTAGTGGTGGCTGTAACCATGCAGGCCTTGGTGAGTGCAGATCCATGTTTCTGGGGCCATGCATAATCTCTATTCCTGCCACCATTGCCACTTTGCTTACGAGTTCACTGGGTGATGACCAGGGTGGCTGGAGAAAGAAGCTAACTGGCATCCACAGCACAAGTTATTCTATCCACTTGGTTATTAAAATCTTCCTTCACTGAGGGCACCCTTTGGTGAGCATTGCACAGGACACCAGTCTCTTTGTGTTCTTTGCTCAGAGAGGTCTATCTATATACTTCTTTCCAGATTTTCTTTCACCAATTTTTCAATCGTAGTCCTTCCCAGCCCCTCCCTGATCACCAAGAGTGGGTGTGTAATTGCTGGGGCCTTTGTGGTGTATCCTCATAATGAGATGCTATTACACAATAAAAATACATGAGCTAGATACACACAACAACTTAGATAGATCTCAAGGTCATTATGCTCTGTGAAAAGGGCCAACATCAAAGGTTATATACTCTATAATTCTGTCAACATAACATTCACAAAGTGATAAAATTATAGTGATGGAGAACAGGCCAGTGGTTGCCAGGGGTTAGGATTGAAGAAAGGATGTGAATATAAAGGGGGTAACATGAGGTCTATTCCTTGTGTTGATGGAAGAGTTCTGTATTATGCAGTAATGATGGCATAATCTATACATGTGACAAAATGCCATACAACAAAATTACAAGAAACGAATTTGAAATTTGGGAAATCTATATTTGATGAGTTAAAAGTATTGTACCAACGTCAATCTCCTGGTTTTGACAATGTACTATGCTTATATGTCATCCTTCAGGAAATCTGGGCGAAGGGTACTCAAGAAGACCGCTTCTGCAGCTTCTTGTGAATGTTAAATTATTTTGAAATACAAAGTTATATAAAGAAAAAGGAAATCCAGAAAAATGCCTTGGCTATACTTTTCTTTTTCTGGCTCACTTCGGTCACTGTAAGAGGAAAGTGTCAGAATTTGGTGCACTAATGGGGAACAGAGAGGATTATCTGATAAAACAAAGGATGCCAACAGACATTCTAGGATAGGCGAGATACAATCAGATGTTCTGGGCTAGGGAACTTACAATGGAGATTAAACTTCAAAGACCTAGGTCCCAAGCCTGAGAAACAAAAAACGACAGGAAGATTTTTTTGACCCCCTTAGGTGAAATAGTAGTGGCTTGAAATAGGACATGGTAGAAAAAGGCAAACTTCACTTATATCTTTTACTTTTATTTTCTCTTGAGTAAATGTATTCCTAATATGTGCAGAGAGTGTTTTAAGTAGGTTCAAGTTGGTTAAAGGCATATTCTTCCAGGTTCTGAGACTGGGGTGAGCACTAGTCAAGGGAAGTCTCTAATGCCCCTCTGCTAGTAACTGAGTCCCTCACGCTAGGTTAGCATTAACCAAGAGGGACATTAAAAAAAAAAAAAGTACAGGAGACAGGAATGCATCACCTTCTTTTTATGATGATCATTATCAATGATCATCTGTTAGGAGAAAGGAAATCTGAACGTGGCAAAATGCGTTGAAAGGAGCTGATGTCAAGATCGTGGTTTTGTGGACTGCGTGTGTTGCTGAAGAGGAAAGAAGGAAACAGAGGATTGGATTGTAGGCAAAAATCTTTGTAGTGCCTGCCATTCCCTGGTGAGTAGAAAAAAAATGTTAAATCAAATATGTGTTTGTGTATTTAAAAGGTAAGCCAAGAGGCTTTTAAAAAATCATCTATTTGATGAAACCTTTCATGTCACAGATTTTAAAAAGGTCATTTTAACTCTGTTATATTAAGCCACTCATGTAAATTTGTGGTAATTCCAAAGGCAGTGATGTGCATGGGAATGTAGGAATTAAAAATAGTAGCAAGTCTCATGAATCCCTCTGATCATAGGCCAATAAAGGGCTCTCAACAAATGCTTTCTGGTATTCTTTCTTCTTGTTTGTCTTTATAGTTATTTGAGAGCACTCAGGAAGGCTTTCTCGTTGTGGCTAGAAATTTCTTATAATTATCTTCACTTTGGACTTTCTAAATCCAAAGAACATTTGTGCTACTGGGCAGAACCCTGCATAATTTTGAAGAGTAATTAATATGGGCAAGGCTTTCAGTAGGAGAGTAAGGGTCAGTGTTGAGGAGTGATATTCACTCCTGCCCGTCCCATATTTCTGAAAACACACAAAATCATGACAAGTTTTGCTTATAGCAGTCCTGCTCTCTATATGTATTTCACAATTTCCCAGGACATAAATGTTGCTCGCAGAGGATTGTTTTGTGGTTATTGCTGTGTTACTGTTGGGGTTTGAGAATTCTTAATTTTAGATTTAAGTCCTTTGTCTGATATGTGGCTTGTAAATATTTTCTCCCAGTTCATAGCTTGTCTCTTCCCAGAGCAAAAGTTTTGTATTTTGATGAAGTCAAATTCACCAATTTTTCTTTTATGCATCATGCTTTTGGTGCCATGTCTAGAAATTCTTCACCAAGTCTTAGGTCTTGAATATTTTCATTCATGCTATCCTCTACATTTTACATTTGCATGTGTGATCTATTTTGAGATGATTTGTGTCTTTATGTATGAGGTTTAGGTCAAGATATTTTTAACCCTAGGAAGCCCAACTGCTTCAGTACCATTTATTGAAAAGGCTACTCTGCTTCTACTAAACTGCTTTTGAAACTTTGTCTAAAATCAGTTGGGCATATTTTGCATGCGTGTATTTCTTGGTTCTCTATTCTGTTTCATTGATTTATGTCTCTAGCCCTCTGCCAATACCACACAGCTTTGACGAGTGTAGCTATACATCTTGAAATCAGGTAGAGTGATTTCTCCAACTTTATTCTTCTTTAAAATGTCTACTTAGCTATCTAGTTCCTTTAATTTTCCATATAAATTTTAGAAGAATCTTGTCTCTAATCTTCTAAATATCTTGCTGTGACATGAATAGGAATTGTGTTAAATTTGTCTGTTGATTTAGAGGTAACTGACATCTTTTCTGTGTTGAGTATACCAATCTGGGCTCTGTGCCTACTTATTTAGATCTTTTTTATTTCCTTCACTAATGTCTTGTAGTTTGTAGTTTGTAGTACTCTGCCCAGGGGTTTTTTTCCTTCAGATTTTACATTCAAGTAATCCTGAAAAATTACAAATTGTGTTGTATTTTTGTTTTCACATATTTTCATTAATTTACTAGTTTGTAAAAATATAATTGATTTTTGTAGTTGACTTTTTATGTTGAGACCTTGCTGAACTCGTTAATTTATTAATGTTTTTTAAGAGATAGTTTTTCTTCTTCTTTTCCAATTTGTATGCCTTTTATTTCTTTTTCTTGTCTTACTGTGCTGGCAAGAATTTTCTGTGTCATGTTAAATAAGAGTGGTGAGATGATATCCTTGCCTTGTCCTCATCGTAGGGAGATGTGCTCAGTCTTCATTATTAAGTACAAGGTTAACTGTAGGCTTTATAAAAACATTCTTCTCAAATGGAGGAAATTCCTGTTCCTAGTTTTCTGAGTTTAAAAAAAAAATAGGTGTAAAATTACATCAAGTTTATAATCATAACATTTTTTCCCTTTAGCCTGCTAGTATGGTGGCTTACATTGACTGATTTTTGAATGAACCAGTCTTGACTGTGTATCTTCTGACCAATATTCCTCATAAACAGAGATATAAAAATTCTTAACAAAACTTTTGCAAATTTTATTTATTTTCTATTGTTGCAGCTAAAATTTATAAGATAATAGTTCTGGATGTCCCAAATCAGTTTCACTGTGCTAAAGTCAAGGTGTTGACATGGCTGGTTCTGGGGAGAATCTGTTTACCTGCCTTTTCCAGTCGCCAAGGGCTACCTCCATTCTTTGGTTGAAGGCCTCCTTCCTCCGTATTTAAAGCCCATAGTGTAGCATCTTCTAGTGTCTCTCTCAGCTCCCGTGGTAACATTGCTTTCTCTGACTCTGACCCCTGCCTTCCTCTTGTAAGAACCATTGAAGTTACATCAGGCCCATATGGATATCCACATGGATTATCCAAGATAATCTTCCCACTCAAGATCCTTGAATTAATTTTGTAAAGTCATTTTTGCCATATAATTAACAAATTCACAGGATACAGGGATTAAGGAGTGAACATCTTGATGGGCATTTTTCAGCCTACCACATTTTTTTGGCACACTATTTTTGTCTGGTTTTGGTATCAGGGTAATATTATGCGTCTCATTTTTATCTTTGTAGCAAAATTCTGCTGTGATAATACATTTTACGTTTTGCAATTTTTTTTCGTACCGTTGCTTTTCAGTGAGTTGGGAATATTGTGATGAGTACTGAGTCTGGTAATGTTGATGTATACTGCATTCTTTCAGCATAGGTACAGTGCTATTACATAATAAACACAATGCTTTGTCATCTAATTCAATAACAAAATAACCCACACTTTACTTCATGCCTTAAATGTGTGACGTTTGACGGCCATTTCTTCTTGTTTTGACATGATGAGTATACACTAGTATTTTAAAAAATTACAGTAAGGCAGTATCTGTGGCACTTGAAACGCTGTCAAGGTGTAACTGTGTCATCGTGATTTGTAGTGTGCTAAGCAGTAATGCAAAGGGATGAGGGCAGCACAGTCTATGCCACAGTCACTCAACTGTACCACTGTAGTGTAAAAGCAGCCACGAACAATATGTAAATGAATGAACACCACTGTTTTCCAATAAAACTTTATTGACGAACACCAAAATTTAAATCTTAAATAATTTTCACATGCTACAAAATAGTATTCTCCTATTGATTTTTTTGGGGGGGGGGCATTTAATAATGTGAAACCTATTCTTAGTTTGTGGGCCACACAAAACAGGTGGCAGGCCAGGTCACATTTGTCTTACTAGTTATAATTTGCCAGCCCCTGCCTTAATCTCAGGGGACCTACACTCTAAAGGAGGAGAAGGAGAAAATAAACAAGAAAATAGGTAAGTGAGCAGAAAAATAGGTAATTTGTGCTGCAAGAAAATTAAATAGTAAGATGGTCAGAGAATGTTTCTGAAGGAATGGGGAAGGTGAACTTGAATGATAGAAGAGCTGGCCATGAGGAAAGCTGAGTACAGAAATACTGAAGAGAAAGAATACCAAGGGCAGACCTGGGAGGCAGGCACAAGTTTGGTAAACCAGAGGAATCGAAAAAGATGTGGCAGAAACATAATGAAGAGGTGAAATGAGGTGGGAATGTTCAGGAATCTAAGTAAGGACATCATTGTTAAGAATATAATTTTAATTAAGGGACAACAGTAGGAGTCCTGCTAGGTTTAGTCTAATTTTATATAGTGGGTCTGTGATTCCTTGCTAATTTAAATGACCGCACAAAGTACAGAATTGTGAATTTAAAAGACAGACAGGAGAAAAAAATAATTTTATTTTTGTCAAATAGTTTTAGCAATATATACTATCTCCTTTATAATCCAGTATGTCAATAAGAACAGTTGGACCACACAATTTATTTCACTAAATGCTAATCCTAAAGTTATGATATTTCATTTTATACTTGCTTACAATACAAATTTGTTGATATTGTATCAGGACTACAATGCATGTTTTCCAATCACACCACATAAAAAGTTTTAAGGCCATCTATAGCAGTATAATGTAAAAAGTCTGGTTTCTTTATGAAACTTAAAACATTAAATCCCTACTTTATACTTTTTTCTTTTTACGTTCAGACCAATCTGTGTGCGCCAAGCTTTTCTATCTAGTTTCTTTTAATGCACTGGAAGGAAAATCATTTTTAGGTTTGCATTGATTTGTGGCAATATTTGTATTCAACAATCAAATGCTACACTATTTCCTTTTAAATAGCTATGCACTTAATTAGTTTCACTTGTTCAGCAATTAATTAGTTTCAGAGACTTCTTATTTTGGTATTGAACCTGGCTATTGATAGCTGGAGCAGATACTGTATCAGGACTGCAATGCATGTTTTCCAATCACACCACATAAGTATTCACATTTGAGGAAAAGCTCTCCATTTTAATATCACCTAATATCTTTCATAATTGTGAAATATCCTTCAACTAGTTTCTTTCGTTCATTTATTTTCTCCAGTACTGCTTCTAGTAAATATGAAGCAAAAGGAAGCTGCAAGAGAAACACACAAAAAAGAGTATTAAAACTCTATATTTTCTTTCGTTCAAAAACATATACCAGATATCATCAAACCATTAGAACTCAGCTATCTGTAACTCTGCGCCCATAATGGTACCCCACTGGATCTCTTTTCAACTGATCTCGCTGGTTAGTGTGGGCAATTTTGTCTTTTCTAATAAAAATGATAAAAGAGAAGTAAAATGAAAAAAGATAAACGCCTTATTGAACAATTCATGGTTTACTGACCATGTTAATGATGTAATCTGCAATACAAGCAGCTAAGCCATTTATCTTCAATCAGCTGATCAATAGTAGGTTACAGTCATCTCTAGGGCACACAGGCCCACAGAAGTAGTACTGTATGTTCATCACTCACGAAAGAATGAGAGGGAACTATCAATACACTTGTCTGTGTGAGAACTGAACATCTCAAGAGTTGTAGGAGAAAAACTTCAGAGGAAAAAAATGGCAAAAGAATACCCATTGATTAAGTTGTGATAGAAAAGTTGTTTGGCATATCAAAGTGTAATACACATGTTGCAAACTGCTGAGTTTATGAAATGCAGAGTACCTTTTTAAATTTCATAATTTATATAACTTTTCTGGTAGTATTATTGTTCCCTCTGCTTCACTGGGTTGCCTGTAGAATTCCGACTCTCATAATACAGATCAACAGTTATGGGCTGTAAGTAGAAGAAAGTCTGAAATGTTGCCCCAATTACTTCCCATAGCCCTACCAACTTCTTTTTATTCCTGTTCACAGTTACCTAGTCTTATAGAAAAGGTCTGTAATAATTAAGAAGCTCATTAAGTCATTTCTTGAACTTGTTCTTTCGATCAACCAGGGAAAGACTACTTTTGTTTACCTGAATTTATTAGTGAGATTTCTTATCATGCTCAGCAAACCTTCCCCTTCCCCCACCACAGGCAGAGAAGTAGCATCAGGTCCCTTTTTTGTGCTAGGATGACACTGACGGCATCACTGTCAGCACCCGGCCCAAGACAGCCCGATGGCCTCTGTACGGCACTCAGCGGAGGTATTGTAGTAAGTTAAACCAATCAGAATGGCTCTATCCTGAATTTGAACTGGTGAAAAGAGAAAAAATTGGCTGTGGCAGTAGAACTGCATAGCAGACAGGCACAAATTGACCACATTAGCCATGACAGAGAAACAGACCAAAGTGGCTCCAGGGAACTGCCTTGGCCATAAAGAGCTTTATAGTTTAAGTTTCCTCTTATCTTTATAGGAACCTGCCTTCTCAAGTCTGAGTCTGTCTGTTCCCCCAAAACAATGGAGCTTTACATGTTTGTTACTTGAAACTTACTACTGAAGAAAGTATAAGGTACCACAATAGCACATTTCTTCAGTTTTAAGATACAGCTGAATAGAAGGTATACACAGTGTCTTACAAACAGCTTTTCTAGGGGCGGGAGGAACCTACCACGTTAAACATACACACGCTGCAAATGCATCTCAATTTCAGAAATGTGAGAAAATGAGAAAAGTATATTTAGAACCAAGAAAAAATGAATATGTTTGATTCTCTTCTCGAAGAAGACAGTAACAGAAAATTTTAATTTTGATAAGTTGCTCCTCTTAGATATGAAGTTGCCACACTGCCAATAAAAATTGCTAATTTTACAGATAAGATACTTTAAATCTTCAGAGCAGTAAAATTAGGTGTTAAAAAAGTAAACACTCAAAATAACAAAACGATTAGGCAACTTTTATTTGAACTATGCCACTCAGTTGCATATGCATTTCTATCTAAAAGGAAGATGTAAGATGGGAATAATTTCTCACCCCTTGCTGGTAGAAACAAAAGCAGGAATGTTTAAAAATTCATTTCCTAAAATTGTCCTAAAAAGAATGATTCTCTGATCAAATAAATGTGGGAAACCAAACTTTAAAACAGTTCCTTTATTTCAAGACTCGAGTCTTTAAGAGGCTAACAGGCACTGTGTTTCTCCAAAAGGGCAATGTAATACCCTATTTCTAAATGTATTTGTCCATCCTTTTCTAATAATGTACTTATTATGCTGAACTACTGATCCATGGAACACACTCTGGGAAACATGCTGGTTATAAAATTTCCTGTGTAATAATGTCACACACCTTTCACCAGACCACAATGTATTGATACTAAAACTCTTATTTGCAAATTTCATTTTCAAGCTTAAATCCAAATCTACTGGCTATCTTGTGATCTGAACAGTTTTCAACACAATCATTCCCTTTAAAAAATCTATCTCAAAGAACTTCTCTTCCAGGAAGCCTTCAATGTGGAACAAGAAGTCCATTTACTAATTTATTGCCAACAATTCCCTTTATTCTCTTTCCCTGGCTCCCCATAAAATGAAAAGCCCCAAAGTTAAATACAACTGCCTGCCAATCCTGTTTTATTGAATTGTAAGCTTCCTTTAATCTCTGTAGAGAGGCTGACACATTTTGGATTTCAAAAAGCAGTAAACCCTTACATCAAGATGCACATTATGTGCACATCTATTGCCCTTGCAAGAACCTATTTGTTTATAAACAATTCAGAAGAATAGTAATTGTCTTTATGTCGTATAAGTAATTGTCACATATCTTACAAGTTCTCTTGAGATTTTTAAAACTTATTTTAATCCAATTTTTCTACTTTCCTTTTTTTTTATGAACTAATTGACCTTTTTCCTCTAAGTCCAGTGTTTACTTGTTGTTTACAACTTATATTTTATTGGTAATGGAAATCCAGCTTTCAAAGAGTCTTTGCAAAATTATTTTATGATAGAAAACTTATGTAATGTTATAATACAATAGTCAATAAATTGAAACAAATTTAGAGGAAAATGTCAGATTATAAAACATTTCATAAAATATACTCACTGCTTTCAAATGAATACAACAACTTAAGGTAAATATCAACTAAAACAATTTAAGTAGATCTCTCTCCTACTTTACAAATAATTACTGCTTTATGGAATATATTCAATTCAATATGTATTCAAATAATGCACTAACAACTTTAGTTTTTAAAATGCCTCTTTTACCAAGTTTATACTATTCATTTATTTAGCAAACTTTTTTCATAGATTGTACAAATATAAATTTCTGCTTAGTCTAGAATGAATCAACATGTTTATGAAAATGGTTAAGAATGGAATTTTCACATTAACTGGTAATTTTAATTTATTGAGAGTTTTTACTTATAGTACATTTTTTTTTTTTTTGGTTGATTGGTTTATTGTTACTATTACCAGCTTTACTGAGGCATCATTGACATACGAGAAATTGCACTTTTAAAGCCCCCACTTGAGAAGTTTGCACATATGTATATGCTCTTGAAACCATTGCCACTATCAAGACTAAAACCTCCACCTGTGGAAGGAAACTAGGGTTTTCTTGTGCCCTTTCTAATCCCTTCCTCCTAACTCTCCCATTCCTCATCCCCTGTCTCCAGACACAGAAGATTACATTTCTTGCAACACTTTCTACTTAATCTCCCTTTCTCTGTTGGGTTCTGGGAGGGGAAAATTCAGCCAGACTTGTTGCCTGCCAGGCTGTATCCAGGAAGTGAGCCTCAGTCCTGTCTGCTCCCTGATGCCTGACTTGTCCTGCCCTGGCCTAGTGTGAGCAGGCTGACTGCCCGCCCTGGCCCTGCCCAGGGGGTGTCCTATGTGTGAGAGCATCATTGTCACGAGGCTGGACACCCCTAGGTGAGAGCTGGACACACCTGGGTGTTCAGCCAGGACATCAGGTAAAGAGAGGGCACAGGCTTGAATCCGGGTGGTCCCAGATGTCCGGCCTGACCGAGTACCTTAAAGCTACCTTACCTGTCCCCTTTGGGCAGGGCCAGCACCCAGTCTGAAGGTGGGGGTGGACAGTGCCCAGACCCCCTTCTCCAGGGTCTCCATACTCCTGACACGTTTGCTTTGCTGTCCTTCCTCCTCTCACAATTGCAC
>CAUYQG010021264.1:0-47949 GCA_963574415.1 Tarsius wallacei
TAAAACCTCAAACTATAAGAACCTTAGAAAATGCAGGAGACACTCTTATGGAAATTGGAATTGGCAACCAATTCCTAATCAAAACCCTAAGTGCCCATGCCATAGGAGGTAAGTTAGACAAGTGGAACCTCATCAAACTGACAGGTTTCTCCAAAGCCAAAGAAACCATCAAGAGAGCAGGGAGATAGCCCATAGACTGGAAAAAAATATTTGCCAATTCTATGTCTGACAAAGACATAACATCTAGTATCTACAAGGAACTCAAACATGCTGAAAAGAAAATAACAAACAATTACAAAGTGGGCAAAAGATATGAATACATAATTCTCAAAAGAAGACATACAAGCAGCCAACAGATACATGAAAAAATGTTCAGCCTCACTAGTCATCAAATAAATGCAAATTAAAACTATACTGAGATACCAACTAACAAAGAAACAAAGAAAAAACATGCAAACAAGTAAACATACAAACAAAACAAATAAACAAAAAAAACATGCTGGAGAGGATGTGGCGAAAAAGGGAACACTTCTACACTGTTGGTGGGAGTGTAAACCAGTGCAACCTCTGGAAAGCAGTGTGGCGATTCCTAAAAGTCCTAAAAGTTGACCTTCCATATGACCCTGCATTCCCCTACTGGGATTATACCCGGAAGTACTCAAATCACTCTATAAAAAAGTTACCTACATACGTATGCTTATCTTAGCATTGTTCACAATAGCAAGAACAGGGAACCAACCGTGCTGTCCATCAAAGAGGACTGGATAAAAAAAATGTGGTACATATACACAATGGAATATTATGCAGTCATAAAGAAGAACAAAATCATGAACTTCGCAGCAAACTGGATGGAATTAAAGTCTAAAATACTGAGTGATCTTTCACAGAAACAAAGAACTGAGTATCACATGTTCTCACTCATAAGAGGACCTTGAACAACTATCGTAGTACTATAAGAAATGGATTCACAGTAGTGGGAAACTGCAGGGCTGTGGGGGGTGGGGGCGGGAAGGTGGGATTGGCAGTAGTGGGAATCTGCCTGGGGAAGGGGGGCACACCTCATCAACAAGGGTACCTGCACAACGAATATTTGTATACCTAATTCTGAATTGTACCCTATAATTTTAAAATAAAAATTTTAAAAATATAGAAAGAAAAAGAAATGTTAGTTACTGAAAATATTAAAATTTTAAAATACATTACTGTAAAAAATAAATGATAACCTTTCTAACTAGGGTATGACAATATCTCAATGTGGTTTTAATTTGTATTTCTATGATGATTCATGATGCTTAGCATTTTTTCATATACCTGTTGGCCATTTGTGTATTTTTTTGAAAAATGTCTTCAAATCCTTTGCCCAGTTTTTAATGGGACATTTGCATTTTTGCTATTGAATTGTTCGAGGTCCTTGTAAATTCTGGATATTAGTCCCCTGTCACATGAATAGTTTGCAAATATTTTCTCCCATTCGAGAGGATGTCTCTTCACCCTGTTGATTGTTTTCATTGCAGTGCAGAGCTGATTTTGTTTAATATAGTACCATTTGTCTAATTATGTTTTTGTTGCCAGTGTTTTTGAAGTCTTAGCCACAAAATCTTTGCCTAGACTGATGTCCTAAAGCACTTCCCCTATGTTTTCTTCTGGTATTTTTATATTTCCGGTCTTATGTTCATTTTGAATTGGTTATTGTATATGGTGAGAGACAGAGGTTTAGTTTCATTTTTCTGCATGTGGATATCCAGTTGAGACTCTGTGTTTTGAATGAGTTAAAAAGTATAATGATGAGGATGCCGGTCCATGGATTATGTGTTGAGCAGCAAGGTTCTAGATGACATAAAGGACAGAAAAAATACTATAGACGTTTCTTTAAATTTCTGTTCAAGCCAGGCTCGGTGGCTCAGCCTGTAATCCAGCACCTTTGGGAGGCTGAGGTGAGTGGATAGTCTGAGCCCGCGGGTTCGAGACCTGCCTGGGCAACTTGGCGAGACCTCATCTCTACAATAAATAAATAAATAAATCAGCCAGGCGTGGTAGCACACACCTGTAGTTCCAGCTACTTGGAAGGCTGAGGCGGAAGGATCGCCGGAGCCCAGCAGGTTGAGGCTGCAGTGGCCAGGAGCGGCCAGTGCACTCCAGTCTGGGCGACAGAGTGAGACACCAACTCAAAAAAAAAAAAAAAAAAATTCTGTTCAATTATTTAACAACTAAAATTGAGATTAATATGCATAGCATTATGAGTGTGATTTAAGAGTGACCATTATGCAGAACTCTAATCAATAGATATTTATTTTAAAAATATCTTGGTCCTACACCAAAACATTCATGTGTCAAAGTAAAATTACATATTTTAATTTAATATACTTATGATGTGAAATTCTCTTTGCTAATGGTTCCTCATTTTCATTCATTTTTTATTTGTTTCACTGATTACTGGACAGTTGTGTTGAATAGTAAGCCTTCTAGGGAAGACATAGAAATAACATCTCATGCAGAGAATGAAAGGCTATAGCAATTTGAAGATAAATTGGCTCAATGAGAAATGTCCCTTTTGTAAAAGAAGTGGCATTGGAATCTTGGAGGCCTTGAGAGATCAGTAGATTTTGATAAGCCGTGACAGATTAATGGGAAATAATCATAGGATTTTTTTCCTTAGAGAATTAGGATTTTATGAAAGAATATTATTTCGATAGGTTCTGGTAGGTAAGATTGATTGGTTCCATATTGTAGAGCTTTGGCAAACACAGTAAAAGCATGCATTAAAAGCAAAAATAATGGGCTCACTATCTTCCTATACCCTCCTGTTTGAAACTCTCCTATGACTTTTCATAACACTTAGAATGCAACTCCAAATCTTGATAAGGTCTCTATCTTTTTTTTTTTTTTTTTGAGTTGGAGTCTCACTCTGTCGCCTAGACTGGAGGGCAGTGGCTGCTCCCAGCCACCACAGCCTCGACCTGCCGGGCTATGGCGATCCTTCTAGCCTCAGCCTTCCAAGTAGCTGGAACTACAGGCATGCGTTGCCACACCCAGCTAATTTTTTGATGTATTGTAGAGATGAAGTCTCACCAAGTTGCCCAGGCAGGTCTCGAATCCGCGGGCTCAGGCAATCCACTCACCTCAGCCTCCCAAGGCGTGGGATTACAGACTGAGCCACCAAGCACGGCTGGCCTCTACCTAAATGCCCTACCTAATTGTAATATAGGTTACTTCTCTGACAGCCACACTGGTCTTTATATTCTTGAATGTATCAAGCATATTACCAGTTCAAGGCCATTGCATCTGCGGTTAACTCTGCCTGGTAGAGTCTTTTTCCATATATCTCTTAACTTTGTCAGTGTCTGTTTAATTTTGTCTTTGTTCACATGTTGTCCACTTAAAGAAGTCTATCCTTATCAAAAATAGCAATTACTTATCACAGTCTATCCTTTCGTCTGCTTTTCATTTTCCTCTATAGCATCTATTATACCCAAACATTATTTTTACATGTATTTCTGAATTTGTTATTGTCTATAACTACCAGTTGGATGTAAGTGGGGTTCACTGGAGTACCTCCAAAGGCTAGAATAGTTAGTAAGACATAATAAGCAGTCAATAAATATTAGATGAATAAAAAAGTATCTCAATTTATTATGCATCGAAACTTGTCTTATGTCAGAGCTGATTTAATCTGATTTCATGATAAGACCTGTAAAATGGATAATGTTAATGATGTAAGGTTTCTCCCCAGAGCTAGAACAATTCTTGATATACAATATGTGTACAATAGATATTAGATGAATTGTGTTTTAATTTTTATGCGTCACATTTTTTATTCCTATATCATAGCTAATTTTATGCAATAAAATGAATATACTATATTTATGAACTAGCTAGAATTAATGATATAGGCTTATAACTCATCAGATGGTATTTGATTTAGGAAACAACAGCTGTCTAGCCACTCCTCTTCCTTAAAGAATTACCTAACACAAGGGTGCATTAGTTCAGAAAGCTATAACATAGAATTATAGACTGGACAGCATATAAATAGTAGAAATTTATTTCTCCCAGTTTTGGAGACTGAACATTTGAGATCAGGGAGTCAGTGTAGTTGGGTTCTGCTAAGGGCCTGCTTTCTGGTTGCACACTGCAAACTTCTCATTGTATCCTCACAGGAAGAAATTATAGAATCAAGAGAGCTTGCTGGAATCCCTTTTATAAGGGCAGCAATTCCATTCATGAGGTCTCCACCCTTGTAACCTTATAATCACCACCCAAAGGCCCTATCCCCTAATGCCATCACACCTGGGGAATACAAACATTCAGTTCACTGAAAATGGTAAGATTATATTTGATACAATAACAAATAAGACAATGTATAACTAATGTGGGCTCAAGACAATAGCAGGACCTCTCATTTTTCCTAAGTAAAAATAATATGCACAACCAGTTAGGACTCTGGCTTCATGGGTGTGTGATGTGAGCAATCACAGAGCGTCTCAGGCTCGGGAGGGTCCACAACTTGGTTTAGGGCTTGGTTGCTGCCTTCTTAAGTTCTTAATAATTTTATGTTTGTGCTTGCATTTTGCAAGTGAAGACTGATGAGTTTATGGAGCATAAACAGAACAGAAGTGATATGCACAATATGCATGTTCACCACTGTTCTTGTTGCCCCATTTACATATGCTATTTGCAATATCCCAGGAACACAGAATTTTGATGAACTCACAATGTGTGGAAATTCTGCAAGGCTCATAACGAATGCAAGGTAAATGTGTTACATCTGTGACTGAGTAAACAGGGGATGACACCCAGAGAGGTCATACTTTCTGTAGAACCAGAGTTTACTTCAAAAGTGTCCAGGAGGCAGTAGTGTTATAAGAAATACTTATAAAATCAAGGACTCCTACTATATCTTTCCATGTTTGTGTTACTTTCCTGTGCTAGCCCAGCACTTATACTCAAAAATGATGACATGAAAAGACAGGGAAAGATAGGACAGCCTATAGTTCTTTTTTGTTTTCTTACTCATCAGTGGGATAAAGGTAATGTTTTGATTGAATGTGTGCATGTCAATATGCGAAGTAAGAACAGTTGAGTTAGTTTCATCATATGGGTGAAATAAGAATTGTATATGTTAAGTGATTCAACATACTAGGTAAATATCCTTGTCTGTATTTAAAATTCACAATTCATAATATAAACAGTAAAGTTTATGCTAATAATTATAATTTTAATTTTTCTTTACTTAGAATGACATTAAATAGCAAAAAAAAAAAAATCTTGGCAAGTCAATAAAGAGGCTGAGAAAAGAGAAAAAAGCTTTGTATTTTAGTATCAATAATATTATTTTTTGCAACTTTTTAAACAAGTAGCCCTTATTTTAATTTTGAGTGGACTTCACAAATTGTGTAGCCAACCCCTGAATCAGTTTACAAATAAAGAAGGTTGAGCATGTCTACACTATGTGAAAAATAATAAATGAAAGATAATAGCCTAGGTAACCTCAGCCATAGCATAGAGAACCCTGCTTACTTACATATTTGGACACATAAAGTTTGGATGCACAAAATATGTTTATATATTAACAACACTGTAATACAAGCGCCCTCTAAATTTTCTCTTGGGAGAGAAGAAAGCTGTGGGATAAAACAATAGTTTCTTACTCAATTCTCACTCTTCCCACTTTTGGGAGTACTAAAATGAGGGATTGTTGGAGATTTTATTGTGATCTATAGAAATTTTAAGCCAGGCTCGGTGGCTCAGCCTGTAAGCCCACGCCTTGGGAGGCTGAGGTGAGTGGATTGCCTGAGCCCTAGGGTTCGAGACCTACCTGGGCAACTTGGTGAGACCTCATCTCTACAATAAATAAAAAAACTAGCTGGGTGTGGTAGCGCGCGCCTGTAGTTCCAGCTACTTGGAAGGATCGCCGGAGCCCAGCAGGTCGAGGCTGCGGTGGCTGGAAGTGGCCACTGCACTCCAGTCTGGGTGACAGAGCGAGACTCCAACTCACAGAAGAAAAAAAAAAAAAAGAAATTTTATAGTAATAATGAATAATATCATTGGAAATCTAACCTTTGTAAAGAAATTTGCTTTTAACAGTAAAATCTAATATAGAGGAGCGAGACAATGATAGGGATAGGTGGATTATTCAGAGCAGTGGGTGATTCCCCGTATTTCATTACTCTTCAGTGTGACTGTTGTTTTTTTTTTGGGGGGGGGGGGTTCCCAGGTAAGGATACTTATAAGAGACTGCTGTTCTGTTCAAAGACTTTCTATAAAAAATACTCTAATTATTGAGAAATTTCCCAGCTTTTGTTCAATTATGCCTTTCTTTACTCACTACATCTCCATCCTTCAACATTTTAGCTAATCTTAATGTATTTGTTTCGACACATCTTTCCTTAGTGGAGATGAAAATAAATGCTTTAGAACCTGGAACAACATTTAAATCTTATCAGTTAGGGGAAAAATACAAAGCATTGCCACTTCTATTATATTTAGGAACAAGAATAATATGCGTTTTTTTCTTTTCAGGTTTAGTGTTTCCATGAGGCAATTATCTATTTTTTTCCCTACCAAAATAAGGTGATTATGGAGATGATTATCATTTGCATACAACTTGCCCTTTCAAATTTGTCTTGCTTTTCCTCATACATATTAGGTGGCTTTTCAGTAATTGTGCACCTAGGAAATACTTCAAATATTGTATGATTTTAATGTGCTCCTCATTGTCCCTGATAATTATCTAGAATCTTTGACTCACAGGTCCCCTATAGAAGAGTACTGGCCACTGTGTCATGGGTTCTTTTTGAAAATTATGTCAATTTATTTCCTTTTTCCATGACAAAGCACTTTCATTTATAGTTACATGTAATATACTTTGCTTTCTCTGAAGATCATTAGCTTAACTATTCACTCTTCTTACAGAGACTGAAAAGCAACTTAATAGAGTCCACAAAGTCTTCATAAAACAAGATAGCCAATTTTTCCTTTGCCATTTGTTTTCTAAAATAATTAAGTAAAAACCTCATCATTTTGTTTATAAAATGCTGCTTATAATTTACTTACATTTATTTTATATATTATTTACAAAGACTAATTAGTCTTCCCTCAAATAAAACTGTGAGCTTTTGGCATAGACAGATAGAGTAGGGTAGCAGAAATTAGGTCCTGCTTATTTTGCATTGTCAGTACTTAGCATGCCATTTTACATAAAGGGCACTCAATAAATGTTTGTTGAATAAATGAAATGGTAGAATTTTAGCCTTGATTTCCCCGGGGATCACATTCACAGTCATAGTTCAAATGTCACTGGTTTGCTGTATTTACTCACATACTGCCGGAATGCCAGCTCACTACTGTGGTCTGTGGTTTTATCTAGTGGTGAATTACATGGGCTCATAAACACTGTTGCTGCCACCTTCTTTACAAAACGATGTGAAATGAAACCCACCAACTACTGGCAAGCGATGGGTTCCATTCACAGCAATACAGTCTTCTTGCTTAGGGCATGAACTTCCCACACTTGGAAAGCTTTGAGACTCACAAACAATACTAGGTACTTTTTGGTCAATAGTGTTCATGTATTACACTGTTTTCCACGTCAAAATGGAGTATGTTATTCTTTCCAAATCCGTGACAGACATTGTCAATGATATAGTTTGGATGTTTGTTTCCTCAAAATCTCATACTGATATGATACCCCAATGTTGGAGGTGGAAGCTAGTGGGAGGTGCTTGGGGCAGATCCCTTGTGAATGGATTTCTGCCATTCTTGAGGTAAATTCTTGCTGTTTTAATTCACAGGAGAGCTTGTTGTTTAAAAGAGCCGGGCACCTCCCTTTTCTCTCTTCTACTTTCGTTATGTGATGCAACTGCTCCCTCTTCACTTTGTACCATGATCGCAAGGTTTCTGAGGCTTCACCAGAAGCCGCGCAGATGCTGGTGCCAATTTAGAACTGTGAGCCAAATAAACATATTTTCTTTACAAATTACCCAGTCTCAGATAATCTTTTAAAGCAATGCAAAGCAAATTGACACAGCCATCACTAGTTTATTTATTCAATTAACAAATACATGTTAAATGTTTTCCATGCCCTCTAAAGTTACTGTAGATCAAACAGTGAACAAGATAGTAAAGGTAATACAATAAACAAGACAACAAATATCCCTGCTAAAATGGAATTTATACTTAAGTAAGAGGTGAGAGGATAAATACTTGACATTATTTGAGATAGTGATATATCACAGCCCAGACTACTTATCTCAAATGCTTTATTTCCTTCAATCTGAGTCACAAGTTTCCTTCAAATTTTATGACTTCTGAAGTCAGAATGTAAATTTAATGTAGTGCATCCTTTTATGTTGTTTTCTGTGAAAACTTGTTATTGATGGTGTATGTGATGAAGAATGACTTCTTAGTTTGAAGAAAATATTGCAGTTCTTCCTGAAAGCACCACTTGTAATTTCTGTATGCTGCCCCTTATGGGACATTAAAAATAAATTCATTGAATTTAACTGAGAATAGATAGCACCCTATTCACAAATTATCTTTTTTCTAAAGTCTTGTATTCAAATATTCCCATAAAGATCCTGTCTCATCCTCTTAATTAGCTCATGCAATATATACCTGATAGACTTGCATGATCTCTTTGTTACTTATACTTACACATGCCTTGGACCACAGGCTCCAGCTATGATTAAGCTGAAATATGTTATAGCTGGAAGTTATCTTGTCCATTGTTTTTCTTTACATATTAAAAAAAATTAAAGGCTTGGAGATTAGATGTGGGATGTTCAAAATCTGTTCCAGTTCAGGATTGTAGCCTATGTATCTCCAGCTCAGAATCTATTTATCTTTTCACAATTTACTGTGCTACAAATTACTTTAATTACTGTAAAAGTTCCTTCACCTTGCCTTAAGATATTATCTTCCTAAATGACAAATATAAACTCAAAATAAAATATCCAAGACCTCTAAACAAATGTTGAAAGGTGTTATTGGATGCCTCCTCTGTAGAGGGACTATGGGATATGAGAGGATGTATAAGAAGCCATCTAAGCCCTTGAGAATGAGTCTCATGGACAATGGAATATGAAGGCATTGTAATTTACCATCATCCCAAACTCTGCTTGCTCACGAAGAATACATCAATGTTATACAAATGATTTCTGTTCAGTAATCACTTAACAACTGTCAATCACTGGCTATACCTAGATTGGATCCCACTAAACACTATAAATTCTTAGTAATTGATCAGTGAAGGCTTCATATTTGACAATAAAGAAGAAAATTCATATAATATTTATTTTACTCTTTCTCTTGAGTTCATTTTCAGTCAAGCAGTGGTAAAGCTAATAGAATTTTCCCTTTGTGGAAAAGCCAAGAGTCATATCTATTTTCCTTCTGCTAATAAACTACATGCACCAAGGAATCAACAGCAAACAGTGTAGGAAATTTTGCACACATAAAAGATTATTTCTTTTTCTGAGAGTGCTATGAAAAAAATTAAAAAATTTGGACTTTGATTTATATTTTAAAGGCATTAAATATGAATAATGGTATGGTTTTACAAAATGTAGAAGGATAACTCATACAGGTATACCTTGAAAATATTGCAGACTTGGTTCCAGACTGCTTCAATGAAGTGACTACTTCAATAAAGTGAGTCACACATTTTATGGCTTTCCAGTACATATGAAAGTTATATATAAAACGGTATAAACATTAGGCCATTTACCCTATATTATAGTCTGTTAAGTGTGCAATAGGGTCTAAAAAATGTTCAAATCTTAATTTAAAAATACCTTGCAAAAAGTGCTAACAGTTATCTGAGACGTCAGTGAGTCATGAATTTCTGGGGAGGGGTCTTGCTGCAATGTTGGTGGTGACTGGCTTATCAAGGTGGTGCTGACTAAAAGTTGGGATGGCTATGGCAATTTCTTAAATAAGACAATAAAGAAGTTGCCACATCAATTGACAAGGATTTCTCTGTAGAATGAGATGGTATTTGATAGCATTTTCCCACAGTAGAACTTCATTCAAAATTGAAGTCAGTCCTCTCAAACCCTGCTGCTACTTTATTAACAATGTTTATGTAATATTCTATATCCTTTGTTGTCATTTCAACAATGCCCAGTGTCTTCACCAAAAGAAGATTCCATCTCAAGAAACCACTTTATTTGCCCGTCTGTAAGAAGCAAATTTTCATCTATTAAAGTTTGATCAAGAGAAAATTGATTATGCATCAATTCAGTCACATCTTCAAGCTCCACATCTAATAATAGAATTATTTACACAACTTCTTTCTCAAGTACCATTTTCCATTTATACCGCCCAAACCTTAGGCATTTTCTACAATTCATACCATAATTTTCTCTTTTGGCTCTTTTTTTTTAATATACATTGTATATCCATCACATTTACAGTGACTTTCTCCACTGAAGTCTTGAACCCCTCGAAGTCATCAATTAGGGCATGAATCACAAATGTTCCTAATGACATCTAGAATATAAATCTTTTTCAGAAGGCTTTCAATTTATTTTACCCAAATCCATCAGAGGATCATTGTCTATTGCAGCTATTGCCTTATAAAATGTCAGCCTATCCTTTTAACTTCTCCTTTGTAGCTATGAAAATCCTAGATGACATCTTTTTAAGCTTTGAGACAGGTATTGACTTATCCTCTATAGCTATGAAAGTCCTAGATGGCATCTTATTAAACTTTGAGACAGGTATTGACTTATCCTCTATAGCTATGAAAGTCCTAGATGGCATCTTATTCCAATAGAAGACTTTTATGTTTATGTCAAAATTTACTGTCTAGTGTAACCACCCTCATCAATTATCTTAGTTATATCATCAGGATAATTTGCTGAAGTTTCTCCATCAGGACTTGCTGATTCACCTTACACTTATACTAACATAAAAATCATGTTAGTAAAAGTACAAGGTTAAGTAAAGAAGACAACTTCTTTACTTAAACTTCATCAAGCAATCTCTCTAAGCTCAGACTTTTATTCTGCAGCTTTCTTATCTCTCTCAGCCTTCATAGCTTTGAAGAGAGTTAAGGCTTCTCTCTGGATTAGTCATTGGCTTAAGAAAATGTTGTAGCTGGCTTAATCTTCTATCCAGACTACTAAAACTTTCTTTATACCAGCAAGAAGGCTGTTTCACTTTCATACCTTTTGGGTGTTCACTGGAGTAGCATTTTTAATTTCCTTCAAGAATTATTTTTTTTACATTCACAACTTTCTTAACTGTTGGGCATAAAAGGCACAGCTTTTATCCTATGTTGCTTTTAACCTGCCTTCTTCATTGAGCTTAATTATTTCTAGCTTTTGATTTAAAGTGAGAGAAGTGTGACTTTTCTTTTCACTTGAATACTTAAAAGTCATTAGTAGGGGGTGATTAACTGACCTAATTTCAATATTGTTGTGTCTCAGGGAGTAGGGAGGCCTGAGGAAAAGGAAAGATGTGGGGAACTGCTGATCAGAGAGCAGTCAGGGCACATGTAGCATTGATTGATTCAGTTTACCATCTTATATGGGCAAAATTAATAGTGCCTCCAAACAATTACAATAGTAACATCAAATATCTCTGATCACAGATAATCATAACAGTTAGAATAATACTGCAAAACTTTAAAATGCTGCAAGAATTTTCAAAATGTGACACAGAGACTTGAAGAGCACATGCTGTTGGAAAAATGGTGCCAACAGACTTGGCTAGACGCAGGGTTGCCACAAACCTTCGATTTGCAAAAAATAAAAATTAAAAAAAACTAAAAAGTGACATCTGTAAAGCACTATAAACTGAAACACAATAAAGTGAGATATGCCTGTACTCAGTATTCACAGGGTTTTAGAGGAATGCTCGCTTTTAGCCACTCTTAGCCTTGATTTCAAGATTATGAGTTTTGTTAAATATCACCCAATAATTCTATCACAAGAAATTGCATACGCCATTAAGCAAACACAAATTGGAAAAGAGATCTACATCTACAAGGTTATTTTTGCTCAACCTAGAATTCTGCTTGACACTTTTCTTGAATATATTAGTAAGAGAGCTTGTTTGAGACAAGCCATAATTGATCAAATAAGTTCAGGAAGTTCTCTACTGTACTTATTTTCTAAAGATTAATATGAACATTAGTATATGTGTTATTTCACTTATGCTGCTGTGACATAGTACCACAAGTTGGGTGGCTTAGAACAAAGAAATTTGTCTCACAATTCAGAAGTCTCAAATCAAGATGTCAACAAGGCCATGATCCCTACAAAAGTTCTAGGGAAAGGTCTATTTCAGGTCTCTTTCCTAACTTCTGGTGATTCCTTGCTTAAGGCAGCATAGCTCCAATCTTCATATGGTGTTCTCCTCACATGCATATCTGTGTCCAAATTTCCCCTTTTTATAAGAGCACTTGTTTTGAATTAGGGGCCCTTCAAACTCTAGGATGACTTTATTCTAACTTCACAAATGGAATCTGTAATGTCCCTATTTCCAAATAAGGTCATATTCTGAGGTCCTATGGGGGTTAGATCATCAACAAATAAGTTTTAGGCAGATGCAATTCAACTCATAATAACATACTAAAATATTTTTGGACACCAAAAAATAATAACATTTAATTTTGTTTTTAACTAGGATTTTATTATTTTTTTCTTTAACAATGGAACACTTGCTGTGGTCTGATATTTGTATCTTTCAAAATTCATATGTTGAATTCCTAACTTTCAAGGTGGTGGTAATAGGAAGTGAACCTCTGGGATGTAATTGGGATTAGTGTCCTTGGTAAAGAGACTCCAGAGAGGTAGCTTTTGCTTTCTACCATGTGAAGACACAGTGGTTCTTGCCATCTATGAACCAGAAAACTGGTCTTCCCCAGACACCAAATCTGTCAGCAACTTGATTTTAGACTTTCCAGCTTCCAAAACTTTGAGAAATAAATTTTGGTTGTTTATATACTTTTTGTTGTGCAATGACCAGTTTACGGTGTTTTGTTACAGAAACCCAAACAGACTAAGATGACACTTCATTACTATATTCCTGTTCATATAAAATAGTTTTAAAAAGAGCCAAAAGAGAAAATTATGGTATGAAATGTAGAATTATGGTATGAAATGTAGAAAATGCCTAAGGTTTAGGTGCTGTAAATGGAAAATGGTACTGGACAAGGAAGTTGTGTAAACATTTGCTGAAATACAATGAATATGAGGGGAAGAAGGATTTCAAGGCAAATAGGTTATTCAGTGAGATATTGCCTATATCAGCTGGCTTTTGCTGTATAACATCATTTTTGATCCCAGTGCTTTGAAACATTAAACATGTATTTTACACATCTGTGGCATTCTGTTAACCTATTCTGAACTTGGTTGCTCACTGCTTTCTCACTCATATGTCAATAGGTTGACTCTGCTCCACGTATCTCTTCTTCTCCTCTGGGGACAAGTAGATGTGCCAGCATGTTCTCCTTATGGCAATGGCAGAGGTGAAAAAGAGCCCAAGAAGTGCACCTGAAACCTCATGAGGCCTGGACTTGGAACAGCACAACTTTGCTTTTCATTTTGTTCTAATAATCAAATCACAAAGTAGAACTCAGAATAAGAATAGGAGAAGATTCATCTTCATATTGGAAAGCACTTGCCACTATCAACCCTGACCTCACAGATGCAACAACTGCAAGTTTTTTTCAGTTTTAATTTATGTCTTCAACCTGCATTTTCTCCTTCCAATTGCAATATAGGCTTTTGTAATGCTATGTAAAATTGCCCAAGGAAATGTCTGATGCATATGCTCATGTTTAACAGTGATAAAAATAAAGTGTATGTTGATGGGCACTGAACTCCAGATTCTATTTGTGCGTGCATGCGTGCACACGCGCGCGCGCACACACACACACACACAAATATTTACTCTTCACACTGGTAGACTAAAATTTTGACCTCTTCAATGTAACAAATTACCTACCTGTCTACTCTTAGATCCTACCTTTTTACTTTTAAATTCAAGCAGTACCTTTCACTCCCTGTTAAACTACATTTTCTGATACACTATACCCCCAGAAAACAGTTCAATGGTCTGAGATATGAAAGCTATGAACATCATGACCGTCTCCAATATCTTGTTCACTGAGACATAAACATTAGAATAATGGTCATGAAAGACTATAGTCCACTTGGGAAATGTATCAGCGTGTGGCAGAGTTTTCCAGTATGTGAACTCAGGAACATAGAAAGGGGCTTAATGGGGATAATAAGATCTGTTCAATCCTCGTCTACTTTTATGTAGACAGATTTCTCACATTTGTCACAGGGATTTTTCTTGATATCCCTTCAGATGAAATGCTTTCTGTGTAATTCATTGATCATGTTGTCTTGGTTCTTTTCTATCTTACTGCCATTATCTCTGTCAATCTCTCCTTGTTTTATAATCCTAAGGACTATTTTGCTACCTTGACCCTATGCATGAGGTTGTGTATATTTTAGCTGATCCTTAATAAAAGAAATAGAGTAAGAATTTGAGTGAAATCTATGTTCATGCTCAAGAAGCTGGGAAATGAGGAGTTGGGTGAAATAAAAACTTGAGGATAATAGAAATACATACAGGGACACAGAGTCATAATTAGGATAATGATCAGATTCTGTAATATTCAGGAATTAGTGAAGAGGAAAGGCAGAAAGGGGAAATCAGTTTTAAAATCACAAGTTCATAATGAAGATGAGATGAAAGATGTGACAATGTGGTTGGATTGACTGACCTGGATTGAAGGGTTGAAGTTGAATGGGACAAATAACTTTTATTTTGTTTGATTATTAGAGAATAGAGAATGCTTTTTAGAGGTTTTAATGCTCACTGCAGGGTTCTTCAAATCTTGAAATGTTTTTTGTTAATCATTCAAAAAGCAATTTTGTGCTTAAAAGCTACTCCCATTAAGGATGCTGTTATTTTACCTTCTCAATGGCCCTAATCATCCACATATGGAATTAAAAGCACTAGTTGTGAGATTTTATTTTGGATTAATCATAATTACCCAGCAAATAGTTTTCAAAAATCATTAGGTTGCAAAAAAAGTATTTGGTTTGTACAGTTTGCTTTAATCTCGTCGACATTTATCAGTCAACCGTATCCCCTGCTGACCCCTTTTGTATTTAGAGTAGCCTTGTTTAATTAGACATGCAGAGCAAGAACATCTTGCAGCATCCACTACACATTGATCTGTATCTTTGTGACATCGTAATAACTGTTTGAAAAGTATTCAAAATTAATTCAATTCCTGTTTGAACTTTAAGATTTTAAACAATCAGTTTTCTTGGTTGGAATCAATGTAACTTTTAGTTATGCTTTTCCCTTATGTTTCAACAAAAACTAATCAAAAAGCACATTTTATAAATGGAGTATGCAGTTTGTCAAACTGAGTTGGTCTGGTGCTATTTTATCAGGTTTCTTTTTAGGAAATAACATTTTTTTTTTCCTGAAGGACAAATTGAGAAAAAAACAAGGATGTTTACCAGACATATTTTAAAAATTAACATTTCTTAAATGAGTGTCATAGAAAATGCATATTCCTACAAAATAGATTTATTCTATATTAAATAGTGGATTGTATTTTTTAAAAGTAGCATTATATATGAGCCACTAAAATTTTTAATATTTGGCATATTTTAGAAGTCACATGTGGCTATTTGCTAATTTTTAGTTCCTCACATGTTTTTTATCACTTTAAATATGTTCACTTAAGGAATTTCATTTTAACTTTGAGACAACCCTAAAGTGTAGATAATACTTTCAGCTTTGTGAATAAACTACTTAGGGAAGTGAAATAACTTTACTAAAGACACGTGGCAAGTTAGATACAAAGGGGATTGAAATAGTTTGTTTCATCAGTAAAATTGTAGAGTGGTACTGGGCTGAAGATATACATTTAAGAGACAGTAGGAGATAGATGATATGATATGATGAGACAAAATGAGGAGCTCAAAAATTGCACACAGGGGAAATCTGACATTTAGAGTTTGAGAAGATAAGGAGAATACAGAAGAGGCTCTACACTGAAATAGGAGTTGAACCAAGAGGGAGTGACATCATGGGGCTAAGTAAAGAAACTATTATAAGAAGGAGAGTATGATCAATTGTGTAAATGCTGCCTCTAAAACAAATAAGTTGATGACCAATAAAACTACCATAGGGTTTAACAACAATGAAGATAATTGCCACATTTGTCAGCTGTTGTTTCAGTGTAACAGCAAAGTCCCAATTGGATTCAAGAAAAAGAGGAACAGAGATTACAGAAATATGTGAGAAGTTTTCTTTTGCTAAAAGAGGAGATAAGACACTGGCTGCCGGTTTAAGGAGGACATGAACCTCACGGGAGAGATTTTGTTTTGTTTTGAGATGAGAGATATTTCAGAATGTTTGTCTGCAGGGAATAATCCCAGAGAGAGGGTAGCATTTATGATTAGAAGAGAGAGGATGGATAGGATGCAGAAAAGTGTGGAGATAAAATATAGCATAATGATGTGTCATAGGCACTCAGATATTTGCAGAATCTAGTGGTCCCCTTGGTCACCTAGGCTTGTCCTTGACTAGGAGACAGATGATGGAAGAAATGGCATAGGGGAAAGTATAGTGGCAGAGTCAGGAACAGTGAAATTCCCTGTAGACTATGGTCAGTGTTTTAAATAGATCACAATCATACACAGGAATGAGATTTTGGTGCAGATTGTGCATTTTTCTAATCATTTGGACTGCCAAACATACAGAAAATGGGAAATTGAGATGCCTGAAGCGGGAAGTCTTTTTCTGATTCATAAGAAGTTACCAGTGTAACTAAATTCTTTCAACTTACCAAGTTCTGAATACCTTGTCATAGGAGTTTGCATTACTTTGAATTAATGCCCTAAACTCCATAGAGGTCATTGAGTCACTGATGGCAAGCAATTCTATGTCTAGATGTGTGATTTTATATACACTGGAGCCAACTTCATAGAAAAGTAGTTTTCAAAATAGAAATTATTTTGATGTGGTTCTAGGTCAACAGGATGATGATGTGGGAAGAATTGGGAATGACATTATGATTGGTGGGATTAGTCTAGGCTTTCCTATAATCTTCCAAGCAGGGTAGGGAATGGGGAAGAAAAGAAAAACAATTTGTTGAAATAATACAAATCTGAAGTAACTGATAAAGATCAGTGCTACACCTACCACCCTCCTCCTTGATGAAATATTTTCCGAGGGAAGTTGTGATTGGGAAAATTAAAATATATAAAAATAAAATTAATTATTCATACTATCTGGTTTCAATGATACTATCATAAATTATTGATAAAATATTATTGATGAATTCTTAGATAATTAGATTGTTATATCTTGGGGCTTCTTCTCTAAAACTTCTGATCTTTTACTTAGCCTCAAATAGAACTCTGCATGACCTTGAGTTCTCAAATCCACATTTCAACCACATTGACTTGGAGGAAGAGATTCAGCAACAGTCAAGGATGTTTGGATACAGGCTATGGGAATGTTGCATCTTAGATAGCCATTGTCCCTATGTGTAATAAGATGAGTTTATTCAGTGTCACTCCCTAAATTAAAGATATGGGATTTCCTCCCCAGTATCTTGCTAATTGCTGGGGGCCTTCTGGGGTCTATTGAGGCTTACAGGTGCTCTGGAGGCAATGTAAAGAGGCTTATACAAGCAGTGAACTGAGACAGGGTCAGAACAAAGTTTTAGGACATAGCTCAGCATTTCCTCTGTTGGGCAGTCCCAGGAAGATCAGTGAGGAGGGGGCCAATTTCTTTCTTCATGAAGATCTGAAGGATCTGAAGATAACTGGTGACAGAGTCCCACTCAAATAAACTGCTGGGGATTCTGCTGTTGACTGCTGGGGATTCTGGTGTATTATGGTTTCTAGAACTGAAATTATCCCCTCGAGGCCAGGCACGGTAGCTCATGCCTATAATCCCAGCACTCTGAGAGGCTGAGATGAGAGGATTACCTGAGCCCATGGATTCAAGACCAGCCTGGGTAACTTGGCAAGTCCTCATCTCTACAATAAATCAAAAAATTAGCCAGGTGTGGTGGCGTGTGCCTGTAGTTCAAGCTACTTGGAAGGCTGAGGTGGAAGAATCACCTGAGCCCAGCAGGTAGAGATGGTGGTGGCCGTGAATGTGCCATTGCATTCCAGCCTGGGCAAGAGTGAGACACCAACTCAAAAAAAAAAAAAAAATATATATATATATATATATCTCCTTATAATGTACCATATGTTGATAAATTCTCTCACATTTAGCCTCAAGCTCCTGTCCTCTATTACAAGCACAAGTATACACACACACACTACTGTCCAGATGACTCCCCTAAACTTCCTTCCCATTCTCCCACCTGTCTGGAATTCCATCTAGTAATCCTCCTGCTACCTAAGTGGATTACTCCAAATCAGACTGGACACTCATGTCATGTTTGCCTATTCTGAAGAAATCATTCAGGGACAGGTTGGCAAAGACAGGTTTATTATTAATTATAAGAGGAACGGACAGCAGTCGGTACAAAACTTTCCACACCCCAATAGACATGGGGAAATATTGTTTACCACCAGGATGGACGAAGGAACCAGAAACAAACATGCAAAGAAGCAGGACCAAGGATGTTTACTCTCTTAATAACTGCCTTGTGTATGCAGGTGTGCATAATTCCAAGGGCATGCTGACTGGGTACAGATGGCCTTGGCCAGAAGACATTCTCCTGATCAGGGAACAGTCATCAGCGGGGGAGGAAATGGGGAAGGAACACTGAACTAATTCCTAAGATCTATTTTATTCTACTTCATGGAGTCCTAATTGCCAATTCTTTTTTTACTGTAGCTCTTAATAAACCATTAAGTCCAGAGCCTGGACTAATAGTAACCAAAAAAACTGTTTCCTTTTCCTTGTGGACGGGGAGGTACTTTCTTCAAATGTTCAAATATTTACTAGAAGTCAGCTAGAATTTTTTTTGTATTATTCTAGAAGTGATTATTCCAATAGGCTGGAATATACCTTACACTTTCTGTAAAAATGGATTTGGTCATTCTAAGTCGGTCAAACAAAGCAGAAACAGTTACATTCCCTTCATCCCAAACAGGCTGCTTGTTTGTACCTTGCTCTATTTTTATGTTCATCTAGAATAGGGGATTCCAGATGCTGTGTGGGGTAACTGACAGAGTGTCGCTAAAGCCAAATGCACCTTATTGTATGCAGATAGACTTGAGATCAACTGACGGAACATCTACCCACACAGGTCTAATAAGAAAAGGAAGAAGGAGGAAACAAGAAAAAAGAGAAAGGAATGAGGAAGAAAAGGAGGAAAAAGAGAGGAAAAAATCAGGCGAGGAGTGGTGACTCATGCCTGAAATCCTAGCATTTTGGGAGGCCAAAGTGGGAGAATCACCTGAGCTCAGGAGTTTGAGCCTGCGGTGAACCATGATTGTGCCACTGTACAATCCAGCCTATGCAACAACGTGAAACCCTGTTTCAAAACAAATAAAGAAAGAAAAAATCAAAGCTTATCAAAACTATTTGTATTCCAAAGAAATTGTGGTAAGGAATCAAAGGGAACACTTACAGCTTACATAGTGAGACTGTATGGCAAAAGAGAAAATCTTTCTGTGCACAGGTTTTTTTTCTTTACAATGAGCACCAGGGCTTCCATAGGGGAGGTCTGATGAAACTCCTTGATGAAAGGTATTGTCAGCAGTTAAATGCCTTAGGTCAGAGAAAGAGAGTAATCTTGTTCAGAATGAATAATAAGATGCGGCTTACCAGATAGGTTAGTTAGTAATTCCAGGCTTCCCCATCTGAAAATATTTTTCACTGCATTTGCCTGTGATTTCGTGCAGCTGTGGTGTCCCAGTTGGGTGGGCTTGGCAGGAGGAATGAAGGGACAGGTTGTATTTACAGTAGAAACAAGGAATACAAAAGAAAAACCTCACTTATGAGGACAGTGGAACATAGGTAGAGAACACTAGGGAGTAAGAAAAAAAGGAATGGAGTTGGAGACAAGAAAGTGAGGACCAATAGGCTCAGTGACGGAATGAAGATGAAGAAAGAAGAGGGAAGAATAAATAAGGGCAAATAAAGATAGTAGTCATAATTACACCATCACATACAGTGAATATCTACTGTATTTGGGCTACATGTATTATTGTGATAGTCACAAAAACCACACGAGGAAGATATTATCCCCGTGGTATAAGGAAGAGAGCTGAGGGCGAGAGAGGTTGAGGAGTGTGGTTAGGTTAAACAGTCGGTGACTGAGCTAGGCTCGGGGTAGTTGTCGAATTCCAAACCTGTTCTCTAAACAGCCATTTACAACATTAAAAGCCAGGAAAATAGTGATACCATGAACGGAAACAGAAAAGCACATTAACGATTGTGTGAGGGGAGGGCAGTGGGGATAGAAAGTGTGGCCCAGGTTGATTGCTTTTGTTATTATCATAGTTATGTATTCACCTTTTACAGATCATTACTGCCTTCATATTACGAATAAGATGAATTTGAGTATGTGTTTGCAAGTATTCTTCATGCGCACAAAGCAGTCAGAGATCCTTCCAAGAAAGCATAAACATCAAACCTAAAAATTCCTCAAATAAATCCCTCCATTCTTATTTATTTCTCTGAACATAAATTAGTGGCCTGCCACAGCTGACATCTGCAGAAAATCACCATGAAGAAATGCTTCTTTTTCAGCATGATTTAGTAGTATTTGTTACTCTTTGTAACAGATTGGAGAAATATGTTTTTCCACACGGCATAGTTTTGCTTTTTTGTTCATGCTTATTTTTCTTGTAGATTGTTTTGCTCTACACCTAACCCATTGTTCTTTTCCTTCCAAGTAAACAATGTTGCTTTTCTAATGTACTATTTTGAAATCCAGAATTAACCTCCCATGTGCCTCGGGGTACCTTTAAAAATTATGCCTTCTGTGAGATATTTTCAGTGGATGCTTATTTGATCATCTAGTTCTTTATTTACCTTCTGACTCTGTTGCTGAAATGGAATGGGAGACTTGGGGGAACGTAGTCGTATGTTTAGACAATTTAAAAAGAAACAAGGTAAAACTAAAATAGCACAGAAGCACTTGGAAACATTGGGTTGAGAATTAGTATAATAGCCTAGGTGAACTCTAGTGAGATAAAGGCCTACCTTTCACTTAATGAGATTTCTGTGGCATCACATAGGATGAAAAACAAAATATTTGTTTTGAATTTTTACTGTAAAACACAGCATAGTCACCTGATTAAAAATCATCCCCCAAATAGATTTAAAATATTCATTTGGTGTCATAAAAAAGATTTTTTAAAATTAGTATCACAATTATGTTTTGACTGTCATTTAAGGGCACAGTGAAACTGTTGCAGTGACCAAATTTCTAATTGTTCACAAAATAATGAGCAATCTTTGACCCTTTCTCATTCCCCCATGGGACCATACATTACTCCTTCAAACACTTTTCTGCTTTCTACTATTTTGTGACATCTGTCAAACTTGTTATTAATTGTTCCATGCTTTCTAAGAGCAGTGAACATTTACGTCCAATTCACTATTGTTTGCCTACCATTAGCAAGAAAAATGTCTGAAATGCACGTAGGTATTCAGACTATTTGTAGAATGAATTAATGAATGTGGCATGTTATTTGAGCAGATTGTGTATACATAAGCACAGTGGCTCTGAGTGCAGATAAATAAAAGATAGAAATGCTTTAAGTCATTCAAGTTGTGGGCTTGAAATATGTGGTTATACTTTTCAATTGCAGTTTATAAATTAACGGAAATGAAATCTCCACTCTGAATTACGTTGTGTTTGTTTTATGTTACAAAACCTTACTAAATCTTCTGAAACACATATTTTAAAATTTGACTCATGACCCATATTTTATGATAACTTCATATTGAAGATAATTGAATTTGTGACTGAGCTTGTGATTTTTAATTGCAAGTATTTCTACCTCTGACAATCTCAATTTTCAAAAACAATTTGCATGCAGCATTTCTGGCAGTGGCTCTTTCATTTGTAGAAATTTTACTGTGTGCTCTTTTGGTTCTTTCTGCAAAATAAAATTTTATTTAGGTAAAAATACCCAATTTATTGGCATAGGCTTATTTTATTGATAGGCTTATTGTAATTTATTTTATTTATTATTTAATAAATCTAAATCAGTTTGCTTAATATGCATAGCTCATGATATAATCTGCCTTCTGCCATCCCTATATACTTTGCTGGTGCACAAATTTTCCCTTCCTCTGTATGAAAACGCCATTAAGTCTATGAGTTTTTCTCCTCAGACCATAGTCCCTCTAAATTACATATGATCTCAACTCAGAAATTAGAATGCCTGCTACTTGGAATTGGCACTGAATTTGTATCCATTAAATCTTTTCTCCTTCTACCATTACCCTTCCTTCTCTGTGGATTGATCTCTATTAATATCCTTGATCTGGACAGGAGCACTAGAGCCATGGTAAAGATTCTCTAGCATTCCTTTTCTAAATTTGGGTCACATGAGAGGTGTGAGGAGTTTGACCCATACTCATTATTGGGGCTTGAATTGAAATGAAGACAGGACCAGGCACATTCTAATATTCCATTATACAAAGAATTAAAAGTATAAGAAATAACTAAGTCAGACCACATAAAATTGCTGATATTTGACTATTTTGATACAAATAGCTATTTTATTTCTTATAGTACTTTAAAATGCACAATTGAACTTGTACCCCACAACTTTAAAATGAAATTAAATTTTTAAAAATGCACAGCTGTATAACTTACTAAACTGCATAAGCCCATGATTCCGTATCTGAAGTCTTTGGATCTAGGCACGTTCTAGAATTCAGAAGATTATTTTTATTTAGATTTTTCAATGTAATTCCATTTATATTTTACATATTTCTAATCTTCCCAGTGGGTCTGGATTACAAAGCTCTCTGAATTATACATTGTGAATATTTTTGGCATCGGAAAAGTTTGTTGACAACTGTGGTTTCTGAGTTAGAATTTGCATTTCCAAGAGAAAATTTTAGTCATCTGGAGAGACTTGTAGGTAATATGTGAACTCTAGTTGCAGGATATACTATATTCTACCCCAAAGTGTCTTTATCATTCAACAATGATTACATTATCCTCCATGACAAATGCATTTGATTTCACATTGTCTTAAGAAGTTTCCTCTCCATGATAAAATCAGCAATCATAAAAAATTGAATATGTTAAATATTAGAGGCTTAATATTAAAAAATAGAAGAAAGTGAATAGGAATATTTCACAATATTCAATTTGTTCTTCATACATTTTCTACTGTGAATTTAATCAATATATTAAAAGGAGCCGTTTCTGTACACAGATTTTCCTATGGTTTCTTTTTTCCTTATGCTAGCTCAGGACGTCTCAAATTTTAGTCTATGGAAGAATAACTTTATAAAAGATCACACAGAACATATGTATATTGTTACGTCATGGGTGATATAAGTGATTTTCCAGGATAATTTTTACATGCATATGGTTTTCCCATAAGGTTTGATTTTAGAAAATAACTGCTGCCCAACCTAAGAGGTGGCATTGTAGTGACAGGGCCTTTAAGTCCAGCAATCAAAGTGCAAACTTGAAAGGCAATTCTTTTTAAAGTGTATATAAGGAGCAGCTGCTCACAGGCTTGTTACCTTTCTTTCTAGGTATGCCCTAAGCAGGAACATCTGTCTGGCCATATCTTATTACAATTGACATTGCAGGACTTCACTTATCTTGCTTTCTTCTCTGCATATTCTGTGACATAAACCGCATAAACTATAGGAACTACTTGACATGGAAGCATGTGTGTTATTGGAAGAAGAATACTCTCGTAAGGAATTTAGAAGGCCAGTTTCATGCATCTGCTGTTATCAGCAGTGAGATCTTAAACAAATCACTTAAAGTCTCTGTGCTTTTATTCTTGAAAATGGAACTAATGAAACACAACAGTAATTATTTAGATTTGTACGATTTTTTTTTTTTTTTTTTTTGCTTCCCAGGAGTATACTCATTAAACCTCCTTGGATTATCATAATATGCCTATGAGATATAAAGCATGGGCAAAATTATCCACAATTGATAGGTAAAGAAACTGAGTCTTAATACACTGATGTATCTTGTCCAAAGTTACTGAGTTTGTCTGAAGAGTCTTTGGGTAAATTCTGGATGTGCATCTAGAATCTGATTTTATACCCCAGATACAGTCATTATTCCTCTGTATTTCCCCCCACCCTGAATATAACAGTGTTTTTCCCCCACATGTCAGTTGAATGGTATCACAAATTACTATTTTTTACAGTTTGATTCCCAAATGTTCTATTATATCTTAAATATACTTTAATTGACTTCCTTTTAACCTAGATTAATTTAGATAAGTAAATTTAATACAGTTATAAATGAGAGGTGTCCATAAAACACGTGTACAGCACAAGACCAAAACTAAATCAGTGTAATCAAGTTTCTGCCTGAGATGTGTTCTTTCTTTGTTAAAAAAGGAACTTAGTGAGCCATAGTAAAAGGTTGAAGACAGACTGGCACTGAACTGAGAACTTTCCTTAATGTAATCAAAAGGCTTGAAATAGAACAATTTTCTCACTATGCAGCTCAATGTTATTTAAGGCCATGCCTGTATGTATGCCATCTGAAATCAATTTGTTTGCTACCATTGGGTATTTGTCCCACAGTGTGAAGAATACTGCACAACATCTCAGCTAGCATGATCACCTCTTAGGATTATAGTGAGTTTCAGACAATATATGTAAAGGCACTGCAACAGCAGCAGCAGTAATTGCCACTGTGTGTCAGAACCTATGCTAAGTCATTTACATATATTGTTTTGTTGTATAATATCTACAATCTTATGATGTAGGTATTAGTATCCACATTCTAATGAAGAAGATATGAGTGTTTATGGAGAGCAATTTACTAGAGGTTAAATGAGTAGTAAATGGCAGTGCTAGGATTTGAACCCTGGTTTGGCTAACTCCAGAAGACATGCATGTAAACACCATACTACATATATGATTCACATTTGATATGAAATCTAACAAGAATATTGTGCTAATTTTGTTTTGGGTTTTGGCCATTTCTGCATTCTTCTATAGAGATTCCTTTAATTCTTTCAAATTTTATTCCACAATTTATGCCACTTTTCCTTTACATGATTTTGTATGCAGATACAAACACACACACACACACACACACACACACACACACACACACACACACACAATTGCTTAAATCATACGGGTAAAGAGGCGGATACACTTTTACTAACCAAACACAGCCATTTAGCAGCACCCAGATCAATAAACAGGTCATCAACAGCACCCTAGACATTTTCTCCTGTCCCCTGCCATTTCTTACCTTCCCAAGAGTCACTCGTATGTTGACTTCTAACATCATAGACTAGTTTTAAATTTGATAGCAGAATAATGCATTAGATACTCTTTAATACCTGACTTCTGTGACTCTATTTGTGATATTCATCTATATCATTGCCCGTGGTGTCTAATCTACTGTTACTAGACATTTAGGTAATTGCCACTTTCTATCTACTACCAAAAAGTATTGATCTGAATGCTCTTGTACATATCTTTTGTGAACTTATGTATGCAACTCTTTTTTGCTGACAACCAAGGAGTGGTACTGTTGGGTAACAGAAGATATATATTTATAGTTTAGTGAAAAAAAAATTATCTCATTTTCTTGTCTTCTGCCAACCAACATTGATTTATCCTTTGGACCTGTACCCTGATTTCCTTTGGAGAAAGACTCACCATAACATGCAGTCTTCTTAATACAATAAATAAAGTTTTCCCATTCTAGAAGCAAAAGGGGTCTTTGGAATTTTCTTTTACTAGAACTTTACTAGAATTCTTTTTCTCCAGGAAAAATATAGAGGCCTATGATCAAAGCTTATTCAGTAAGACTCTCTTTTGGGGGGAATTTGAATATTGAGCAGAGTAATTTAAAACAGAACAAAGGGTTGGCATCCTAATAGTAGCAGTGGTGACTTGGAAAATCTGGTAAGATTTATAGTTGCCTGTTTCTTGTCAGTTTTAAACCTGGTTCTTTGCTTTCCCCTGATGCTATGAATATCTCTATCTCCTTCCAACATATTGCTTTTTGTCAAAAAATTAAAATATCCATGTTTGTTTCTGTTGCTTGCAACCAAAGAAACCTATGTCATACATGACCTCATCAATTATTTATCCATAACAGCTTTTCTCTTGCTGTGCCACAAATAATTGTTCATTTCACCATAAATACTCCAAGAAATGAGATACATATAGATGAAGACATACATAAAAAGTATGTATTTACAGTTTTTGGACAGAGCGTATATGTTTCCTACAAATGAGGCCTGCAGTAAAATGGCCAAGATTATGTTTCTCTTTCTCAGCCATATGGAAGAGGTATTAATAGATATTAAAGAGAGGCAATTTGGCATTAAAACAATTGTCTCCTATACATGATGTTTACTGACCCTAATCATAATTATATATTATTTATGAACTCTATTTTACATTTCATATTAAGTGTATTAAATAGTAATGCTCACAATATCACTTTTTATCATGAGTGATAAAAATAAAAGGTAAATGAGGGTCATTTGCCATGAAATTAATAACTTAGGAAGAATTCCAGTCAAGTATGCTGAGATATGTTTTACTTGTTCAAATTATATTGTCTGCTTAAGAATTTAACATTGTGTGATTTATTAATACTTAATTCTTAAATTTTAACCTTGTCTGCTGATATTTATAGTTGACTTTTTTCATTTTGGTTGTACATAAACAGGAATTATGAGACTCTGGTGCCCCTCATTTTATAGCTGTTTATAAGCTTTAGCTCTTTGGAACATGCGTTTATGGGCTTGAGTAAAGGTTGCTTCAATTCATGAGCACCGAGCACCGAATCTCAGGTATCAGTTGTAAACTGAAAGGGAACTTCAAATGACATTTCAAAAAGGATAATGTGAATAGATGATGGCTACTTGAATCACCTTCACCTCAATTGTTTTTTTGGCTGACTGACCATGCCATCAATTCTCAGCTTTCTCTTGCTCTGCTTTTCCCAATTCTGTCTAAGAAATGAGAAAGGCTCAGTTGAAAAATCCTGAGGATGCTTTTGAGGAGAGTTATATCCTAGGGCTATGGATATTAGCCCTGGAGTTCTAGGTCAGGCAGGAAATATCAGGGTTGAGCTATAGAAGGTGACATAAGCAAACGCTGATGAGATAGGTACAGGAGGGAGACCACTGGTGTTCAATCCTGACTCTATCATTCACTAGCTTTGTGTTTTGGAGCAAGTTACTTAATCCACTAGATTCCTTTCCTAATCAGAGTATTGTGTACTTTGACATGATGATTAAATCAGATCTGCAAAACACTTCGTCTAAGTTACACTGGATATTAACCATTATTACACGCTTGCTCCTCCACTGCAATTTTAGGATGTCTCAAAAAGTTTGCACTCCAGATTACAAAATGTGAAATCTCAGAAGCCAGACACAATCTTTCTGGTCTACTCTTTCAAAGTCACTTGTACCTATTCTTTAATGTACTTTCCTCAGTGTAAATACCTAAAATGCTGTGATCTTTTTCTATCTCTGTTTTTCTGACTGAGGTTTTTTATTAGAGCAAAAAATTATTTTTCTTTTGATAATGTATTCTCAATACCTAGGCAAATACTTGGCATATATTAAGTGCCAAATAAATATCAGTAGAATAAATGTCTAGATGAGCCAATGGATAAATGGATAGAGAACAGTCATTCAGGGCAGCCATAGAGACACTAAAAGACCCTTCAAACTGCTGAGGATTACTTCACTCACACATCTCTAGTTTTGCTCACATAATATTATCTTCACCGGCTATAACTATAACTGACTTTTAAGTTGAACGATGTGAAATTACCAATATTCAACTACTTTTAACCTATAAAAATGACAATTTCATATAGCTCAATATAACATCTGTTGAACACATTACTAAATAAATACTTCAATCCTAAGGTAATTCCCTTTTGAGATGTTGATTCTAAATATACATTTATGTGTATTTGCATGTCTTAATTTTGCATTGCAAAAAAATGGAGGTATATAATAGATACCATAAAGCTTTATTTCATATTTATAATCTCAAAATTTCTAGTGCTAAATACTGAAACTTGGTGTTATAAATAAAAGCTTCCCAGGCTCTTTGAATACTTATAAATTTAGGAACTATGAATCTTCATTTTGTCATTTGTGGCTCATCAATATAAAATTAAGCTTCCTTCAGAAGGTCTTCTTAAAGGGCATTGCTAACCTGTTTTTTTTTAAACATCTTTTTTATTTTAAAATTGTGGGGTACAGTAAAGGGTTAGGTATACAAATATGCATTGTACAGATACCCTTGTTGATGAGGTGTGCCCCCGTCCCCAGACAGATATCGACTACCGTTAATCCCACCTCCCTTCCCGTCCCTGCCCCCCCCAAGTCTCCGACCACTGTCAATCCATTTCTTATAGTATTACGATAGTTGTTCAAGGTCCACTTATGAGTGAGAATATGTGATAATCAGATCTTTGTTTCTGTGAGAGATTACTCAGTATTATAGACTCTAGTTCCATCGAGGGTGCTGCAAAATTCATGATTTTGTTCTTTTTTATGACTGCGTAGTATTCCATTGTGTATATGTACCACATTTTTTAATCCAGTCCTTTTTTTGATTGACAGCATGGTTGGTTCCAGGTTCTTGCTATTGTCAACAATGCTGCAATAAACATACGTATGCAGGTATCTTTTTTATAGAGTGATTTGAGTTCTTCAGGGTATATTCCCAGTAGGGGGATTGCGGAGTCATATGGGAGGTCGATATTTAGCTTTTAGGAATCGCCACATGCTTTCCACAGAGGTTGCACTAGTTTACACTTCCACCAACAGTGTAGAAGTGTTTCCTTTTCACCACATCCTCTCCAGTATCTGTTATTTTTTGAGTTATTGATAATGGCCATTCTGACTGGAGTTAGGTGGTATCTCAGTGTGGTTTTAATTTGCATCTCCTTGATGATTAGTGAGGGTGAACATTTCTTCATGTGTCTGTTGACTGCTTGGATGTCTTCTTTTGAGAAGTGTCTGTTCATATCTCTTGCCCACTTTATAATAGGGTTGTTTGTTTTTTTCTTTTCAGCACATTTGAGTTCCTTGCAGATCCAAGATATTAGGCCTTTGTCAGATCTGGAGTTGGCAAATACTTTTTCCCAGTCTGTGGGCTGTATCCCTGCTCTCTTGATGGTTTCTTTGTCTGTGCAGAAGCTTGTCAATTTAATGAGGTCCCACTTGTATACCTTATCTCTTATGGCCCGTGAGTTTAGGGTTTTGTTCAGGAATTGGATGCCAGTTCCAATTTCCATAAGGGTGTGTCCTGCATTTTCTAAGGTTCTTATGGTTTGAAGTTTTACATTTAGGTCTCTGATCCATTTGGAGTTAATTTTTGTATATGGGGATAGATAGGGGTCTTGTTTGAATTTTCTGCATGTGGTCAGTCAGTTTTCCCAGCACCATTTGCTGAACAGGTTCTCGTGTCCCCAGTGGTAGGTGGTGGAGGCTTTGTTGGAGATGAATTGGTTGAGAAATTGAGGTTTTGCTTCTGGAATCTCAATTCTATTCCCTTGGTCTATATGCCTGTTCCTGTACCAATACCAAGCTGTTTTGATTATTGTAGCTTTATAGTAAAGTTTGAAGTCTGGTAATGTGATACCACCTGCTTTGTTTTGTAGGCTGAAGATTGTTCTGCCTATTTTTGGTCGTTTGTTTTTCCATATGAATTCCTGTGTTGTTTTTCCAGGTCTGAGAAGAATGTTGCTGGTAATTTGATGGATATTCCATTAAATCTGTAGATTGCCTTAAGCAAGATGGACATCTTCATAATGTTGATTCTTCCAACCCATGAGCATGGGATATTTTTCCACTTGATTGTGTCATCCTTGATTTCTTTGAGCAGTGTTTTGTAGTTTTCGTTGTAAAGGTCTTTCACGTCTCTGATTAGGAAGATGCCAAGGTATTTCATTTGTTGTGTGGCTATTGTGAGTGGAATTGTGCTTTTTATTTGGGTTTCTGTTTGTTTATTGTTGGTGTAAAGAAATGCAATTGTCTTTTGCACATTTATTTTATACCCTGAGACTTTGCCAAAGTCCTTTATCAGTGCAAGGAGGTTTGTGACAGATTCTCTTGGGGTTTCAATGTACACATCATGTCATCTGCAAAGAGAGATAACTTGACTTCCTCTTTTCCAATTTGGATACCCCTGATTACCTTCTTTTTTCTTATTGCTCTAGCCAGGACTTCCAATACTATATTGAACAGGAGGGGTGAGAGTGGGCATCCTTGTCTTGTTCCAGTTTTCAAGGGAAATGTTTCCAATTTTTGTCTGTTTAGGAGTATGCTAGCTGTGGGTTTCTCATAGATGGCTTTTACTATTTTGAGGTATGTTCCACATATGCCTAGATGTTCGAGGGTTTTTATCAAGAAGGGGTGCTGGATTTTATCAAAAGCTTTTTCTGCATCTAATGATATAATCATGTGGTTTTTGTTTTGACATCTGTTGATGTATTTAATTACATCTATGGTTTTACCAATATTGAACCATCCTTGGTCCCAGGTATGAAGTCTACTTGGTCATGATTGGTGATTTTTGAGATGTGTTGTTGAAACCAGTTTGCCAGGATCTTGTTCAGAATTTTAGCGCTATGTTCATCAAAAATATTGGCTTGCAGTTCTCTTTCTTTGTTGGGTCTTTACCTGGCTTGCATATCAATGTGATGTTAGCTTCATAAAATTATTTGGGAAGAGTTCCATCTTTCTCAATCACTTGGAATACTTTCAGTAGGATTGGTATCATCTCCTCCTTAAATGTCTTGTAGAATTCTACCAGAAAGCCATCTGGTCCAGTGCTTTTTTTTTTTTGTAGGTAGTTTTCTTATTACATAGTCAATTTCCTTGATTGTTATTGGTCTATTTAGGGTCTCGATTTCTTCTTGTTTCAACCTAGGCAGGTTGTGTGATGTCAGAAAGTTCTCCATTTCTTTAAGGTTTTTAAGTTTGTTTCCATACAAGTGTACATAGTAGTATCTAATGATCTTTTGTATTTATTCAGGGTCAGATGTGACTTGATTTTTTAATTTCTGATTGTGTTTATTTGGGCTTTTTCTCTTTTTTTCTTGTTCAGTCTAGCTAGGGGACCATCGATCTTGTTTATCCTTTCAAAGAACCAGTTATTTGTTTCATTGAATTTTTTGTATTATCTTTTTGTCTTCTATGTCCTGGATTTGAGCTATTATTTTGGTGATCTAGATTCTTCTGCTGAAATTAGGGTTTTGGTGGTCTTTCTTTTCTAGCTTCTTTAGGTGAGTTGTTAGTCTGTTAATTTGTGGTCCTTTCATTTTCTTCATGTGTGTTTGTAGAGATATGAATTCCCCTCTTACTACAGCTCTCATGGCATCCCAGAGATTTTGGTAAGATATTTCTTCATTTTCATTTGTTTCCAGGTATCTTTTAATTTCTGTTTTGATTTCATTATTGACCCAGGAGTTGTTTAGGATCATGCTGTTTAGTGTCCATGTCTTTGTGGGTTTTTGGATAACCTTGTTGGTGTTATGTTTATTTTTATTCCACTGTGGTCTGAGGAGGTGCATGGCAAAATTTCGATCTTTTAAAATTTGCTTATGCTTGATTTATGGCCAAGTATGTGGTAGATCTTAGAGTATGTTCCATGCGGTGATGAGTAGAATGTATATTCTGTGGTCATTGGATGGGGTGTTCTGTATGTATCAATTAAGTTCATTTAGTCAAGAGTCACATTGAGGCTATAGATCTCGTTGCTGATTTTTTGTCCTGATGATCTGAATAGGGTTGTGATTGGGGTATTGAAGTCTCTAGCTATGATAGAGTTAGAGTCAATATCTTTTTGAGTTTTCCTAGAAACTGCTTTATGAAAGTTGATGCTCCTATGTTGGGTGCATATACGTTTAAGATGGATATTTCTTGTTTATGGATTGAACCTTTTATCATTGTGTAGTGGCCTTCTGTATTTTTTTTAATTTTTGATAGCTTAAAGGGTATTTTGTCTGAAATTAAGATTGTGACTCCTCCTTTCTTTTGTGTTCCATTTGCCTGAAAATATATTTCCCATCCTCTAACTTTGAGTCTGTGAGTGTCCATTCTAGTGAGGTGAGTCTCTTGGAGGCAATAAATTGTTGCCTGGTGATATTTTATCCGTTTTGCCATTCTATGTCTTTTCAGTGCTGCTTTTAGTTCATTCACATTTAGGCTAATTATTGAAATGTGAGAGTTGATCCCTGTCATACGGTTCTTACAGAGTTGTTGTTGTTGTTCCCGTTTGTTTGTTGTCTTTATTTTGGTTTTGAAATCGGTTCATGTGTGTTTTTAATCTTTTTCCTGCACTCTTGTGAAGAACATTGTTGTTCTCTTTTCCTTTTATTCTATGTTCAGTACTCTCTTAAGTGTTTCTTGTAGAGGTGGTCTGGTGGCAGCATAGGTTCTTAGGGACTGGATATCTGGGAATCATTTCAATTCCTCCTCACTGATGAAGCTTAGCTTGGCTGCATAGGTTATTCTTTGTTGAAATTGTTTATATTTTAGAACTTTGAAGGGAGGGCTCCAAGCTCTCTATCCTAGAGGGTTTCTGTAGATAAATCTGCTGCTATTCTAATTTTTCTTCCCTGGTAGGTAGTCTAGCCTTTTTCTCTTGCTGCCTTTAGGATTTTTTTCTTTTATACCTACTTTGTTTAGGTGAATTATTATGTGTCTGGGAGTTGGTCTTCTCATTTGTCATCTTTCAGGGGTTCTCCGAATCTCTTGTGTTTGACTTTTTGTATCATTGATGAGATGAAGGAAGTTTCCTTGAATGTTTTTATGAAATGTTTGTTCCAGTGTGGCCTCTGACTCTCTCTCTGCCTCAGGAAGGCCAATTACTCTTAGATTGGGTCTCTTGAAGTAATCATTCATCTCTTGAAGGTTTTGCTCTGTCTTTTTTAGCTTCTTTTCTATGTTTTTGAATAGTTTGTGTTAGTTCTTTATTTGGTATTTAAGCTCTGATATTCTTTCTTTTGCTTGGCTTATTCTGCTTTCCCTACTTATTACTTTGTTATTAAATTCCATCACAATATTCTTTAGTGTTGTTATTTCTGTCATCAGCTCCTTCCTATTTTCTTCTTGTCTCTCCTCAATTTTTTTAATTCTTTCTATTAATGTCTTGATGTCTGGGTTTGTTGCATGTGACCAGTCATTCTGGTGGCTCTTCATTGTTTGTGTCCCAAAGTCTGTTTCCTCAGTGTCTGACCTCTCAGGAATCTCTGTGAGACCTATATTCTTCTTTTGTTTTTTCTTCATTGGTGCAGATATTTCCTCCCTACTTTTTCCTTCCCTTCACTTCCCCATCTTCTTTAATTCTATTATTTGGGGGTGGGGAGTTGCTTTTACTTCTGTTTGTTCAATCTCCTCTTCTTCTTTATGTATATCCTCTTGCTTTCTTCAATTCTGGAGTTGGACTGTAGGTTGGGGACAGTCCTTTTTGCAGTTTTGAGATTTAATTAAGGGGGGAGCTGTGGTTCAAAATCTATCTGCAGATCCCAGCAGGTGTATGGATAATCTCAAACCCACTTCCCACTGCCTTGGAATCTGTCCATGCAGTGGGGTTGTAGGTTTACTCCCTGAAAGCAATATGAGGTTAAGAGAGCAAAGAGAATGGAGCAGACAGTGGGGGAAAGTGGGGGGTGGAGAGAGAGAGGAGTAAGAGGGAAAACAGATGTGTGTACCGACTAACAAGTGAAAAGAGACACAAATACTGAAACCAATAAAAAGAAAAAACAATAACCACTGCTAAAAACTAACCAACAACCATATGAAAAAACTAAAACATGCAATGATGCTAACGTACAAGATAACCAACCTCCTTATTGGTGTGCTATTCCTCCATACAAAGATGGGGTTTACAGAGAAATAAAAAAAATAAGAATAGAAAAAAGAAAAGGAATAGATTAAAGTCAGTAAATTAACAGAATCAACCAAGCATTCTCTAAGACTTTTCCTTTAAGTCCAATGTCCTTTCAGCTCTGATTTCTAGCTGTCTTTGCAGGCTGGTAGATTTGTTCACAGTTAGGGTCAGTTGCCCCTGGCCTGCTGTGAAGAACTGTTCAGATATGAGCTCCCTGCCCAGTCTATTACTCAGATCTGGCCTTGTCTATTTATCAAGGGGGAAGAGCTTCTGTCATTCCTGTTTTGGTGTTGTTACCTTGGATCCCCAGCAGGTGGTGCTATCTCACTGCTCCAGTTGACCTTTATCTGCAGCTGCTGAAGCATGCAAGTAGGAGGGTGCCTAGGACCGGAGGGAGTCAGTGACGGTAGCAGCAGTGCTGCCTCTTGGTTCATGAGAGGAGCTCCATGAGCCTGGCACCGGGTAAGGGGCATGGCGTGGTGGTGGCAGTGGCAGCCTCGGCGGCGGTGATCTCAGTAGATCTTGCTTGCGGGGGGCTTCACGGTCCGAGGACATGGGTCGCCTCAGGCATGAGCAGGGCGATGACCACTGCAGCGGCATCTGTGGCTGCTGCGGTGTCCCAGACTGCTGTGATGTTTGAGTTGTGGTGGCAGCTAAGCTCCCTGTGAAGAGCAGGCTGCCAAAGATGGGAGCTGCAGCCGCAAGAGAGAGTTAGAGTCTTTATGTGTGTTCTCATTCGCAGAGGGTCTCACAGTCCAAGCTGCCCCATCGCCATTTTCCAGAAGTCCCGCTTACCTGTGTTTTAACTTCAGTGTGTAATATTTGGGAATGAACAATGTAACTCATAGAGGTTTGTACAGCAACACCTGGAGAGTATAATTTTCTTTCTTTTAGAACTTAGCATTTATTGAAGATAACAAAAATGATTTGTTGGCAATGACTGAACCCATTAAGGAATGAGCAGTATCTACTCATGCAAAATGATGAGCAGCTATGCATCTATAGATTGGGTTTCTGATGTTAATTTCCAGTTCCTCTGACATGGAAAGTACTTATAATCATTAACCTTGGAACTAGGGGATTAGGCTGTCTTCTGGTGTGATTGGAACCTTTTTAAAATTCTGCTTTTTGCTTTCTGAGTCTCATGGCAAAGATTTTCTGAGCTGGGATATACCTGCTTTTGAACTTGAGCTATTAATAATCATGGTATTTATCTTTTAATTCCTTTGTTGAAAACACATTTACAAATGAAAATTTTTGTAATTTATATAGAAAAATCTGTGTCTCTTTTTTAGATATGTATGTCACAAAGGCTAGCAGCCTGGTTTATTTTTAATGTTTAAATTTACATATACAGTCATCCCTCAGTATCCTTTGGAGTTTGGTTCCAGGACCTCCAAGTATACCAAAATCCACACACACTCAATCTCATAGTCAGCCCTGTGGAACCCATTTATACGAAAAGTTGACCTTCAGTATAGGCTTATTTTGCATCCTTTGGATACTGTATTTTCCATCTGTGTTTGGTAGGAAAAAACCCACATATAAGTGAACCCACGCAGTTCAAACCCATGTTGTTCAAGGGTCACCTATATTTATTTTTTATTAGTAGTAATAACCATGACTTCTTGCGTGTTGTGTGTTTCTTTTTTTAACGTGTGTGTGTGTGTGTGTGTATGTGTGTGTGTGTGTACGTGTCTTGGTTCTTTCTTCTTGCTAATAATCAGAAGTATGTCTTTATATGATGGCCATGCTGAGTGAGAAGACTGATCCAGTAGGAATTTGGAAGCAGATCCTCTGATTCTAAGTCTCAAGTTTTTTGTGTTTTTGGAGAATTTCAAAACATTTTCTAAGCTCATTAAAAATAGTTAAGTATTATTTATGATAGATGCTAAGCCAAAGAGATTTTATTAAACAGCAAGTGATGTGCCTGTTCTTTTCTTTTTAAAATACTTGTAGCTTGTAAGGTATCTACATCAGTCTGGTGAACAACTTGGTATTTCTGAAAGAAATGTATACAACTATGTCATCAAATAAAAACTTTGTCTATGTTAAAATATCTCTAGACAGTTTCACTCCACAACTTCACTTAAAGTTAGTCTGGTATTTACCCATTGCTTTCTGAGTCTCATGGCAAGGATTTTCTGAGCTGGAATATACCCAGAATATATTGAACTTTAAACAAAAATGTACAATTAAGGAACAGTACAAAATGTTTAGTTGTAGAGTGAAATATATTTCCTTAATTGTACATTTTGTTCAATGTTCAATATATTCTGGGAGCAATTCTTCATCATTCTCTCATGCATTATTAAGTATTTCAAATGCCTCAAACTCTTATTCTACTTTTTTTCTCTGAGTACTTCCTAATCCTTGTGTGTTTTTTTTCCTTAGATGACTTAGAAAGCTTCACTTTCCATCGATGCTGCTATTCTACTATATATAAAAACACCAGGGTAACTCGTTGGCTTTAATAGCAGAATTACATCACTGGTTTATATTTATTTAGCATGTGAATCAGCATGACCTCAGGACTTCAATTTTCTGGGGGAGACTTGCAACATAGTATTTGCCTTAATTATTTGCTTGAGTATTGAGTTTGATATTCACTTTTACTTCTGCTATTATTTCTTATGAATATCTGTTAATCCAGTTAAAGTGAAAAATGCCTGCATTTTCATGCTATAATTTTGCACTCTGAAAGTAATAAACTTTAGCATAAAATCTGTTATTAATTTTAATCTTACTCTTTCACTGTTAATACTTATGTTACCTTTTTTTGATCTTCAAATTTATAAATATGTAAACAAGTTTAAAAATTTGGTGGTAGACATCCTGGGCAGTGCATATATTAATTATATTAATGTGGACTATACTAAAGCAAGGTCTTTTTAATATACTGTTTTCAAACCATATACTCATTTAAATATGGAAAAAATTTAGCATATTTATTGACCCTTATTACCTTGTTTTAATTGAATGTTTCAAATCAATCTAATAAGAGAGTTATAGGACTATAACAATATAAAGTTATTTTGAAAAGTTGCATTTTTAATTTAGTAAATAATCTATAACTATTGATTTTAATTCTAACTCAGAGTTAGGAGGAACTAGTTAATTTCTGAGAATGACTGTCCTAGCATAAATGCTTTTGAGAAGCCAAATGAAACCTATCTTAATGGAAAGATCATCTTGATTTCATTATGTAAATTATTCACTGTAATCAATAAAGGATGTTAGTTTCCGAGATATGTAGCGTAATAAATACATGCAAAGGAGGAACAATCACAATCATCTGAAATATAAAAATAAATAGATAAAGTAAACTGAGATAAATTAATATAGATGTTGATATGAGATTTATTTAGTTATTATTTTATCTGTGACTAAATATAACAGCATAATATAAAATTATACTAAAAAGTATAAAATGATATGTTGATCTATTAGAATAAATATGCAAATTTGTAAAATAACATATAAAGATATACATATTTATTCATTTTACATGAATATACATCTCTTAGACATAAGTGCTATGAAGGAAAATAAAGCAGACTAAAGGAAGAAAATGAAAAGGAGAATTATTTTTAAAAGGGAGCTCAAGAGAGGACTCCCTGGGGAGGTAAATTAGACAAAAAGATCTGAATAAAGTAAATAAACAAGGCTTCTAAATATACAGAGAAAGAAGAAGCAATAAATACAAATATATTGAATTCAAAGAACAAGGAGAGGAGAATTAGGAGGTAAAGATGAAGAGACAAGTAGGACTGAGATCACAGAGGACATACTGGACCACAGCGTAAGGCTCCCATGGTGAACTAGATGGACAGCCATTGGAAGTTTTTGACATGATAATTGTCATAATTGGATCTAAGAAATTAAAATCACTCCATCTACCATGGAGTTAATACCTCAGACTAAAGTACTAATAGTGGAGGTAAAGAGTATTCAGGTTCAGATGCATTCTAAGGGCAGAGCACAATGTATTTGCTATGGTGTGGATTTGGATTTGAGATTCAAGGGAAAGACAATATGACTCCAAAGCTTTTGGCTTGAGCAACTGGAAGAATGGTGGTGCCAGATTTGGGGAACCAAAGGCAATCCATATCCTATTCTGGAAACATTTAATGTGAGATGTCTATTAAAGATAAAAGTAAGGATACTGAGATGAACAAGTCAAGAAATAGTTGGAAGTTCTGTAGTGGAGATACAAATTAGGAGTTATCATTGTATAGATAATTTCCAAAGCCCTAAGACTAATTGACGTCACCTAGGAAGTGAGGATGAACAGAGAAATCAGAAGGATAAACACTGAGTTTTGGGTTATTCCAGTACTTGAGAGTCAGAAAGAGGAATAAAGCAGTAAATGAGTCTGAGATGGAATAGATAGGAAAATAAAATACAAATTTAGAGAATGTAATGTACTGGGTGAAATGAACAAAATGTTTCAAGAAGGAAGAAATGTCTATGTCAAATGCTACTAAAAAGTAAAGCTAGGACTAAATATAAACCACAAGATCATAGAATTTAACAACATGGAGACTGTCATTATTTTTGAATAAAGCAATTTCAGTGGAATGGTTGTGATCAAAGCCCTAAGAGATGAAATGGAGACAGCAAACATAAACAAACCCTTTTGAGGAACTTTGCCAAAATGCAAATAGAGAAATTAAGCAGAAATTAGATGGGCACATAGGGTAAAGGATTTCCTTTTTCCCCCCTCTTTTTTAGTGAGAGTTATTATAGAATGTTTGTATGAAAATAGAAATGAGAATAATCAGAGAAAAATGAAATTAATTATGTTGGAAAGAGAGGTGCTAACTGAAGGAGCAAAGTCCTTGAGATGGAGAGGAAGATAAAATGCATACAGGGAGGGCCATCAAAACACAGAATTTATTTATTAAAAAATTGGGCATTTATTCTTACATGTTTAAACTTTAGTCACCTTCAAAGTCCTCTCCATTTGATGCAATACACCTATCGAGATGCTTTTTCCACTGCTCAAAACAGTTTTTTTAAACTTGTCAACTGGGATGCCTATTAGTGCTCTGCCATTTTTTATTTCATCTCTTCCAGCAAAATGTTTCCCTTTGAGGACTTTTTTCCATCCAAGGAAACAAACAAACAAACAAACAAAAGGTCACTCTGGGCAAAATCTGGTGAATCGGGAGGGTGGGGTGCCAGGGTCACGCCATTTTTTGTTAAAAACTGGAGAACACTCAGCACAGTGTGAGCAGGTGCGTTGTCATGGTGGAAGAACCAGTCACCTGTTTGCTGCAACTTGGAACGTTTCTTCCACAAATCGTGATGTAATCTTAAAACCTCCAGATACCAACTTTAGTTGACCGTTTGATCTGGAGGAACAAATTCCAATTGTGCTACGAGGCATCTGTCCTCCAAAAGATAATTCCGGTTTTTTTTGAGAGGGGTACCCCTCCTATAAGTGAATGGGTTGACCTTAGGTAGATGAAGGGACATTTCAGCCGTATTAACAGGAGAGATATTCAGGATACATAGGTGCAGATGCAAGCATAATAGCAGATGGCAGGGGTAAGAGAAGAAAGTTATGTTTTGATTGTTTCAATTTGCTCAGTGACCTAAGGATGGTTTTTGCCCAAGAGTGAGGAGGGGTTAGGGCTGGAAATTTGAGAAGATTCATCTTTGAGATAGGGAGGGTGAAGTCACTGGAAATGAATGTTAGAATCACAGAGTACTGCTGAGGTCCCAGTTGAGAAAAATGGTCACAAATGTAATATAAAGCTAGCCAGCATGGTGCATATGATTTCTAGAGCCATGTTGAGCATTGTGGGTGCAGGCATGATGTGTAAATTAATCAAGTTTAATCAGAATTGGGTTGTTCTTATTTTGCTTTAAGGTAGTACAGATAAGGGAGAAACTACATGAGAGTTCACGTTTTATCTAACGAATAGATGAGAGTTGTGAGCCAGAAACCTGAACTGGGTACAAAGAAAAAAAGGGATTGAAGGCCTGCAAAAAAGTCTTATTATCAATGGATTAATGGGATTACTGGTCTCAATGAGTTGAAGGCTTATTGGAGTGGAACTCACGATTAGAATAAGTAATCTATTATAGAAAACTAAGAACTGGTGTTCAGAGATCTGAACCCATCAAAGATATCAGGTCTTTGAAGTAAAAGGAAAATATTGTAAGTTAGCTATTATAGACTACTGAAGTCGAAAGCAGCTAGACTTACCATTGCAGCTACTGACACTGAGGAGTAATTTTCTTTCTTCCCGTATTAACAATTTAAACAGATGGAATTGTAATGTGACCTGATTGACCCGATAAGTGATGGAAAAATTAAACTTTGTTTCCAATATGGCATTTATAAAATGTATACTTTTGTGTAAATGACTCTTCATGAGATATTCTGCAATTAATGTAACTTTAAAAATCTAATCTATTACTCAACTCTGAATAACTTATATAAAGGTTTAGAGGATTACTATGCAATGTAATAAAGTTGTCTTTATGTAGGACCCCACAAAATCTGAACATACATTTAAAGTCAATTGAGAGATGATTCAGCATGTTTCTGTAGTTTTGAGACAATGGTTTAGTTAATGTCTTATTATTTCAAAATGGTTCTTGGAACTTATTTGATTCCTTCTGTTTGATTTTGTTTTAGTAATCTTTGTAATTTACTCTTTGGTCTTGAATAAATGCATACAGTTTTCATGCATATATGAGCTTCAAAAGCACTACATTTTAAGAAAATTTTTGCTGCAACTTTTGATTTTGGCTTTCAAGTGCATTCTTAGTACATGGAATTGTTAAATAATTAATGAAATATTAGGACGTTACTGGAGCTTGATGAAAATATTATGGTGTTATCACTTATCTTACCTATGCTGTTTGTGTATATATGTGTGTGTGTGTGTGCATAAGTGACTCTTTTTGCAGAAAATAAATGATAAATTTATTGAATACAATTATCTGGAAAAATATTCTGTGTATGTTTTCTTTTGATACTAGCAAAATTGTTTAGTTTTATTTCAGATATTAAGAAACAAACACTAAATATAAATTCATATTTATTGTAATTTCTTAAAAGTCATCTACTTTTATCAAAATAATTTTAAATATTTAGGAAACATACCAAGTTCTTGGCACTAGTTTGTGTTTATGATTTAAAGCATATTTTATATAAACAACATATCCAATGTTTTTATATGATGATTTCTTTCCTAGTAATCATATGGTTAGATATAGTTTATCAAGTGAGCAAATCTTAACATTGCCAATAATAACTTGTGAATGCCTTTTGACCTCAATAAACTGTAAGATGGTTTCTAGAACAAATAGAGTCTAAAAATACATATGTGACATGTATGCACACACACACACACACACACAAACATATACACTGATAAAATATTTTCTTTCTGGCATTATCATTAATAAGGCATATTCTGTGACTCACATTAAAATTTGAACCCAAATGGCGGATCTGAGGCAATTTGATTAAAACGTATAGATGTAGAAGTCTGGGTTTCCCTTATATGAAGATTTTGGTATTGTTTTTGACCCTAATTTGACCATTTAATCTATTATTGTTGCTTGTATGTGCTTCTTAGTATATGTTTGAACTATAGAATTTTAAAAGTTGAAGGACTCTTAGAATCCTCTTGCTTTCTAGGAGAGAAAACCGTAGTCCGGATAGACTGAGACAAGACTATATAACTAGCCAAGGTCAAATTCTAATACGAAACTCTGCTTCAAACTGTGTGCCTTTTTCATGTAGAATTGAAGCTGGCCTTGAAGTGTTGGAAGAGTGTTTTGAAGGAGCTTGATCAAGAGCAAGAGCTTTATGACATGCAGCTAGGGAAAAAGCAAAATAAAATGTAGGGTGGCTTGAAGTACAGAAGAAAAAAGAGTGAATGAAATATGGATAACTTTAAAAGAACATCATATAAGACTGCTAGCTACATCAATCCTTAGTGTTTACTTGAGCAAGCTGGTGACATTTAGAGAGAACCAAGGATTCCAGCCGTTTTCAGTAGGTGGTCACTTTGACATTTTTGTATAATGTCTCTCTGGGCTAATAAAACTTGTCAATTCCTGCTGGTTCCATTTTCATTTTATTTTTTCTGTTCATTTAAAGTAACAATCTAGTAAATCATGGTATATAGGCAAATGTTAGAAGTCAAGTATTTATACACACTAAAATTTTGTAAGCCTGAATTTCTTTGCATAACAGATGGGAGAAGTATGAGTAATTTCACTGGAATTCTGTAGCCTTATTTTTTTAAAGTGTTCATTTAGCAACATTTAAATATTCAGTAAATGTCCAATAAAACAAATCATATTTTTAAATAAGCCTCACAATTATTATCAAAACAGATTCATGTGGCTTGGCAACTAGCAAATAACATGGACATCTGTTACTGGGAAAATAAATTAAGCCAAAATAAATTGAACCATAGTGAATGTTGCTATAATCTGGTGATTAATTGATATTTTAACTACAAATTTGTACTACCTAACATCAGCTGGACCTTTATAATGATGTCCTATTTACAACATGCCACATCACCCACAGAACTGTTTTCAAAGATTTTCCAAATCTCTCAAACTTCAAAGCATAGACCTACTACTACTATCTTTCTCAAAAACTGCCTAGTCTTTTAGATTTATGTGATTATTGTTACAACCCAGTTAGTTTTCTTACTTTTCACAATTTTCCCCTCTATATTTTAATTCTCTTTAATTCTGTATTACCTTTGAGAAAGTACTCTTGTTTTCTCATATGTGACTCAACACATACATATTTACTCTTGATTACATTGTCCCTCTTAGGATATTTTTATACCAACTATCTTATTTTTCAAAATTGCAATGGAAAATGTCTCTATTCAGGGTGATGGGGACACTTGACTGGCTCTGCTTATTCCCATTCAAGTTCAGGGGCTTATGGAAGGAGATTTCTCTTTCCCTCTACTTTCAAGGGTCCCTTCTGGTTATTTAGGACCTTATTCTATTTGGAGAGCACATGAGCACTTAGAACACTAACGAAGAGATTATCTAATGGAGGCTTATGAGGGTAATTTATCCTGCTGAAGATTGACAAGGATTATGCATATATCCATTTAGGCTAACCTCACTTTCCTGTCCCACAGTAAGATGGACAACTTGAGTATCTCCTCAGGACAAGTGCATCTCCCTAATCCTTGTACTGGCATAGACAGTAATTGTTCTTAGAATAAATGGAGTATTCGCATTGATATTTCCATTCCCTATTAAGCATGGTCCACTTGGAAGGTCTCCTTTAACAGATTTTAAATATTGTGTTTCACTTATCTCTTAAAAACTATGTTTATGAAAAGACTTAACGCTATGCTTCTTTGGGGTTTTATTTATTTGTTTATTTGGATTCCTGATTTTCCTCCTCTTTTTTCTTGTTGATAATGTCTACTTTTGCCAGTCAAAAGTTTTTGCTGACTATCAACGAAATGGGACCCAATCCTATCTAGAAGGCAAAGTCATTCATTCACTCTCTCCTTTGCTTTTCATTCCAGTATGACAATTTCAATTCCCTTCAAGGCCATGGTACTTGCAGTTGAATGGGGGATGTTCATGCACAAGTATTTGTACACAACAAAAGCATATTAATCTATTTAAAATATTATATATCTAAAATTGCACCTATGTTCTTCTTATTTATTGAATTATTATTTTTTTCTTTTCTTTTTTTCTTTTTTTGAGTTGGAGTGTCACTCCATTACCAAGGCTGGAGTGCAGTGGAACACTCATGGCCACCCCAGTGTTGACCTGTTAGGTTCCAGCGATCCTTCTGCCTCAGCATTCCAAGTAGCCTGAACTACAGGCGTGCACTACCAGGCCCAGCTAATTTATTGATTTATTTTAGAGACAAGGTCTCACCACGTTGCCTGTGCTGGTCTCAAACCCATGGGCTCAGGCAATCCTCTGCCTTGGTCTCCCGAAGTGCTGGGATTACAGGCTTGAGCCAGTGTGCCGGGCTGAATTCTTGACGTTTTCATGCTCTAAACATCCCTCTGAAATCCCCCAACAATAGCAATGGCAATGACAACAACAAATACAAGTCCTTCAACTTTTAATCATTAAAGACTTTAACCTTTATCTTTCCTCTTCAACATCCCAAATACTTGAAAAGAGGAGTCCATTTATTGGTTACAATCTTCGGTTCACTTATATTCTCTGGCATACTCCTAAAAAATGCTTTTAGTTTCTGAACATGGATATTTTGAACCATCACAGACGTGATAATATGCATGACTATTCTCTGAATTTTTCTACCACTAATTTTGCATGGAAAATTCACGTTCAAATTCATTCATGCTGAAATGTTCCCTACAAAGAGAAGTGCTTCTCCTAATCAAGGTTAACTTTTTGCACTTATCCTCTTTTTCCCGTGACCAATATTCTCTCCTCTCCATCTTCAGGACATTCCTACATCAAGTGATTCTTTTTTTTTTCCTTCTACATCTTCAAACTGTCTAGCCCTCTTTAATGTCTCTTTAGCTTTCATATACAAATAAGTGAAAATCTTTATAAAAGAATGATTTCACTCAATGCAAGTCTTTCCCTCAACTATTTCCTTAGGGCACCCTTTTTTTTTTTTTTTTTTTTTTGAGTTGGCGTCTCACCCTGTCACCCAAACTGGAGTGCAGTGGCCGCTTCCGGCCACCGCAGCCTCGACCTGCTGGGCTCCGGCGATCCTTCCGCCTCAGTCTTCCAAGTAGCTGGAACTACAGGCGCGCGCTACCACGCCTGGCTAATTTTTTTTGATTTATTGTAGAGATGAGGTTTCGCCTGCTCAGGCAGATCTCGAACCCGCGGGCTCAGTCAATCCACTCACCTCAGCCTCCCAAGGTGCGGGATTACAGGTTGAGCCACCGAGCCCGGCAGGGCACTCTTTTTTACAGTGTCTTTTCATTTAATTAATTTCTTCAGTAGGTGTTTATTGTCTATAGTGTAGCACTGTTCTAAACACTGTGGAAACATAGTGAAGAAATCCATATCTTCAAGGAACTGTTATCCTTGAAGGAGATGACAATAAATAACTAAAAGGTATAGCACCATAAAGAATAAGCACCACAGAGAAAAATGAAAACAGAGAAAGGGTTTAAGTTCTGTTTGGAGGCCCTTTTAAATAGAGAGGTCAGAAAAATTCTCCTTGAAAAGCTTCTTGAATGACATCATTGAGCCATTTCTATACTTTCATGAGTTCTTTTACTCAATGCAACCTATAGTTCTACAGAGTATTTCTCTTACCTAAGTCACTAACAAATTCTCCTGCCTGATAATTTCATTTTTATTTGCTTGCTCTGAAACATTTGAGACTCTAACCACTCAGGCCTTGACAATCTCATTTCCCTTGTATTATATTACTCCTATCTCATAACTCTGTTCTCCCTGATATTTACCTCTCAGGCCAACAATTTTGTCCATTGTTTTGTTTGACCCCAAAATAATAGTGTTTCTCAAATTTCTCCTTTCGCCTTCTTTTTTCTTGTTTTGTTATTTTCTGTCTGTCAAATAAGGGCTCACATTCATTTTTAATGACTACATCTTTAGTTGGTCACCCTCAAATCTAAACTTAAGTAATAATGTCTCAGTATTATCACCTTATATTACCTTAGTGATATTACTAAAGCAGTTTTAGTAGTGTTTGGTAGTATTACTCTAGTAGTAATATTAACATAGCTTAAGGGAGTTCCAGTAAGATGGCGATGGCATAGGTGGGACCCTGAGATTTTCCAAAAGTGAGTTCCACAAAAGACTCTTACTCCCACCCCCACTCCCCCCACCTCCTGCCCACTGCCAGCCGCACCAGTCCAAGGCCTGGAGACTCTTGGACCCATGCAAGGCCAGCTATTGAGGCCTCTTGGTTGCTACTGCTCCACTATAGGTGACCCCAGGCCCCGGCTGTGTGGAGATTCCAGCTCCCTCCCTAGCTACAATGTGTCACCCAGCGGCCCTTTGTTACCGCCTTGTGGAGATCTGGGTTCCTTTGCGGGTTACACTGATCCGCCTGGCACTCAGCTGCTGCCAGCTCTCTCCCTTACTGGGCACCCAATTCAGTGGGCCTGGTGCTCGCTCCTCAGAGTCCCAACTCCCCGTCTTGAGTTCTGGGCCCCCACCCAGCCCTTTTGCAAGCCTCCGTCACCCAGGGAGGCTCTACGCGCCTGCCCCTCAGAGATACCAGCTCCATTCCTGGCTAAGTGCCCTGTGTGCAGCCCAAAGCCACTGTCACCACTCACCACCCACCCTTCGGAGCTATGGTCGCTGCTCTGGCTGAGGCACCCAGTGTGGGACCTTGTGGTTGTATAAGGAAACAGTATATCTTAAGGAGGTGATGACCAGCCACTCTCAGCTCTCAGTTCCAGAAGAAGGAATTCGCAGCTTCCTCCTCCAACCCAGGCCACCGGTGGCACACTAGATCCAATGCCCAGCTGTGTCATTGATCCCACAGCCTGTCATGGTGGATCGCCCATGGACCCGGGCGAGTGGAGGACGGGTGACGAGAAAGGATCCTTGAAAGAGGAGCTGCCCACTTTGGCCATTTTCCAGGCAGAGATTTGCATTGCCCCACCCATCTATAAGCAACCTCCACCTTGGTTTCTAAGGTAATGTAGCTAAACAGGAGACAAAAGCCCCCTCCGCCCCACGCTGACTCAGATACAGGCAACTCAGGCCAGACACAGACCTCTCAGGCAGCAAGCCAAGGGAACCAACCCAAACTTGGAATGAATCTATCTGCCTGCAATGAAAGCAAAGGGGAGAGGCTAGAGATCAGAGCTGAAGAGACTTTAGACACTCAGGAAAGATTCCAGAGCTAGTCTGGTTTCTTATTTTGATTTCTGATTTTATTGTTTTGACTATTTGTTTTACTCATTTTGTTTGCTTTTTGATTTAGACTACCTGTTTGTGTTGGGGAAAAACACATCAAAAGGCATGATTTAATTGGACTGTCTTTATGTGATTACCCGTATGCTTTAGGTAATTTTGTTTGTGTGTCTGTTTCTCACTCATTCTGGCCTTGTTTCTCTTTTTCACTCATTAATTGGTAGTATGTCTGTTTTCCCTCTCACTCTTTTCTCTCTCTAACTACCTCCTGACCCCCCCGCTTCCATTATTTTTCTCTTTCATACTTCATTTTGTTCCAGGGAGCAAACCTAAACCCTGCTGCATGGACAGATTGTAAGGCAGTGGGAAACGGGTTCCAGTGTGTGTGCCCATACACCTGTTGCTGGATACTGGAATCTGGAGACAGATTCTGAATCACAGCTTCCCCTCAATTAAAGCTCAAAACTGCAAAAAGTATAGCCCCCAACACACAGTCCAGCCTCAAAAGTGAACAAAACCAGAGGACCCTCATAAGGAAGAATAGGAGATTGAACAAAAGAAGTAAAAGCAACCCGACCTTCCCTGAAAAACAGAATTAAAGAAGGGGAGGGAAGGGGGGGAAGAGAAAAAAATCTACACAAATGAAGAAAAACCAAAAGAAGAACATGGGTCTTTCCCAGACCCCTGGGAGGGCAGACACTGAGAATGCAAACTTCAGAATGCAAACAATGAAGAGCCCCCAGAATGACTGGCCTCAAACTACAAATCTAGATATCAAGACATTAATGGAGAGATTAAAAAGAATTGAGGAGAGACAAGAAGAAACTAGAAAGGAGTTGATAACTGAGATAACAGTAGTAAAGAATACTGTGAATGAAATAAATAAACTGCTAAGCATGGAAAGCAGAATTAGCCAAGCAGAAGAAAGAATCTCAGAGCTTGAGGACCAAAATATAGAACTAACCCAAACTGTCAAAAACATAGAAAAGAAACTTAAAAAGACAGAACAAAACCTTCAAGAGATGAGCGATTACTTCAAGAGACCAAACCTAAGACTAATTCGAC
>CAUYQG010021268.1:0-10604 GCA_963574415.1 Tarsius wallacei
AAACCTTGTAATCTAACCTGTGAAAATTTAGGATAAAAAGAGCATGGAAACCTCCATTAAATGGCTTCTGCACTAGACAGGAGTCCAGTCTCTTTCTTTCTTTCTCTCTTTCTTTCTCTTCTTCATATCTATCCCTCGAATTGCCGACGCTGCCCCATCTTTCCAAGGACCCCCAAAAACCTGCGGGGGCTGGCACCCTGCAAGAAAGGGTATGTTTTCAACTTTTCCTGATTAAGTATGATGTTGGCTATGGGCTTTTTGTATATGGCTCTTATTACTTAGAGATATGTTCCTTCAATGTCCAGTTTGAGGACTTTTATCATGAAGGGATGTAAGATTTATTGAATGCCTTTTCTACATTTATCAAGATGATCATATGGCTTTTACTTTTGCTTCTGTTTATGTAGTGGATCATATTTATTGATTTGCAGATATTGAACCACCCTTGCATCCCTGGAATAAAACTCACTAGGTCTTGATGGATAATTTTTTTGATATGCTATTGAATTTGGCTTGCTAGTATTTTGTTAAGGATCTTTGCATCTATATTCGTCATGGAAACACTCTTGTCGTTTTCTTTTTTTGCTGTGCCCTTGCCTGATTTTTTTATCAATGTGATATTGGTTTCTATGTAATTATTGCTATAATAAGATATATCTGCCATTCTGATATTTGTTCTTATGTGTGTTATGTCTTTTTTTGTCTCTTTATTCCTCCATTACTGTCTTATTTTATGTAAAATTGATATTCTCTGGCAAATTATTTTATTTCTCTTGTCATATATATATCCATATATATTTTCTTGTGGTTGTCTTGGAGATTACAATCAATATTTTAATTTACAATAATATCATTCAGATTAATATCAGTATATTACAATAATATTCAATTTTTTTCTCCTATGTAGTTGTTTATGCTCTCTTCTGTGTTATCACACTAATTACATCTTTATATCTTATGTACCCATCAATATAGATTTTAATTACTGCTATATAAAGTTGCCTTATAAATATGAGATAAGATTTACAAACAAAAATGTACTTATACTGTCTTTCATATTTACCTATGTAGTTATTTTTATCAGTGTTTTTTACTTTTTCAACTTGGCTTCAAGTTACTGTCTAGTATAGTTTTATTTCAAGCCAAGGATTCCCTTTAGTAATTATTGTAAGATAGATGCTTTAGTGACAAACTCTGTTTTTGTTTGATATTAGAATATCTTCATTTCTCCTTAATTTTTAAATGACAATTTTGTTGGATGTAGAATTTTTGGTGGACAGTCTTTTTTCTTTCAACATTTTGAATATATCACTCCACTGCCTTCTAGACTGCATAGTTTCTGGTGAGAAATAAGCTGTTAATTGTATTGAAAATCCCTTGCACATGATGAGTTGCTCCTTTCCTGCAGCTTTCAAGATTCTCATTGCTATTATTTTTCAACAATTTGATATTGTTTTGTTTATGTGTGTCTCTTTGTATTTATCCTAGCTGGAGTTCCCTGAACTTCCATGATGTATAGATTAATGGTTTTCATAAAATCTGGGAATTAAGAACATTATTTCTTTCAATATTCTGTTTTTAAAAAAATCTCTCTCTCTCTCTTTCTCCTCTTCTTCTGGGATTACCATTACATATATTTTGGTACATTTGATGGTGTCCCACAGGTCTCTAAGTCTCTCTTTTTTTCATTTAAAAAAAAAATTCTGTTCCTCAGACTGAATAATCTCATGTAAACTATATTTAAGTTCACCGAATAATTTTTCTGTCTGCTCAAATGTTATTGAACCCATTTTTACATTTTTTATTTCAGTTTCAGTAATTTCAGCTTCTGAATTTTAATTATTTTTTATTATTTCTATCTTTTTATTGATATTCTCTTTTTAATACGCCATTTTTATATTTTCCCTTATTGCTTTGGGTTTTCTTTAGTTCTTTGAACATATTTAAGACAGCTGATATTTTTTGTCTAGAAGGCCCAACATCTGGGCTTCCTTACTGACAATTTTTATTGGCTACTTTATACACACACACACACACACACACATATACTTTGTATAGAGAGACTTTATATATATATAGTGTTTATATATATACATACACACATATATATACATATATATGTATACTTCATATATATAGTGTTTAGTTTTTTGCTGTCTTGGTATGTTTTGAAATTAATCTAATTTTGGTTATTTCATCTTGTTTGAATGAAGAATTGGTAGTGGGTGTTCAAAATATATTTTGAAGACAGTTCACAAGACACAGCTGGCTATGTGGTATTTATTCAACCTCTGTTAGTTCACTGCTTCCAAAAACAAAATAATAAGCAGGGCTGAATTTGAGACTCTCAGATATTAATTCTTCCTTCAATTCAGCAACAATCTACTTGATCACCATATAGCAGTGACCAACAGAGTGAAAGCTGTCCTTCTCCAGGAGCAATAGAAAACACAAACCATGTGAACCAAGAAGTCCTACTTCTCTTTATCCTTTTCTCTAAGTCCCCTCAACTGACTTGATTGCTGATGTGAGGTAGAGTTAGGCCATGGAAAGGGCCATAAAGTTTTATGTAAACCTTAACAATCTGGGATATTTGTTGAAAAGACAATGAAGAGTGAAATTCCAGTCTCAGACTCATTCCTAGGTAATTCCAAAATTGCCCCTTGTTCTTTCAGAAGAAAGACCTTGATCTGAGTAGCAAGGCAGAGAGTCTGGGAAAGTCCCATGAAGAATAGGGAAAGATCTAAGGGATAAGGTGGTCAGTCCCATAGGGACCAGGTAGGGGCAAGCTGAAGAGGAAAAAAGGCAATGAGTAAGCTCCTTGAACTTCTTTTCTCATTGCTGATTCAGCCTTTCCTTGCCTGTTCTCTCTTCCCATCTTCTCCTCTGTTAATTTGTTTCAATAAAATTATGCTGGAAATGGAGGTTAGCACAATGGACCCACCATATATTAACAACAACAACAACAAACAACCAAACCCTACCCCCGCTGAGTTTACAGACCTTGATTAACTAAACTTTCCTATTTAAAAAGTGCTATGGGTGGACATGAGAGCTTATAAAAGGTGGCTTGGGTTTAACATGCTGGGGGAGGGGCTTGACATAAGTAGTATTTGTCCAGAGAGCAGAAATATGAAAGAAAAAGGAGGAGCTAATTCAGTAAAGCAGATGAAGTGAGCACTTCAGGCAGAGAAACCCACTATGCATAAGCCAGGAAGAACGAAACAAACTTCAGTCCTGATTCCAGGTTTCCATCTCAGAGCATGTTGAGAGATTGAAGGAAGAGCTACTCCCTGGGCCTTGCTACTCCCCATCATCTTGGAGGCCCTGAATGATACTGGAGTCACTAGGGGATAGCTTGCTTGCTTGCTTGCTTTTGGAAGCCAAATCTCAATCTCAATCTCTCTGTCTCTCTGTCTCTCTCTCTTTCTCTCTCTCTCTCTCTCTCTCTCTCTCTCTCTCTCTCTCTCTCTCTCCCTCTTGTGACCCCACTCCAACCTAGATCACTTTCTATCTCACAGCAGGCCCCACCAGTGCTTGAATTCTAACATGCAGTTCTCTGGACCCCAGAGTGTGAACTGATTGACATTCTTGAGCACATTATGTCCTGTCTAATTAGCCAGTACACCTGTACTGCTAGTGGTTTCTCCTGAGCCTATGGGGTCACCAGAGTTCACATTAACAGGCTTGGGCTTGGCAATAATAAGCCACTGCCGTGCAAGCTGAAGTTAATTAGTTCAAACATTGGGAACTACTCAAGACTAATTCCACTAAAGTCTACTGTGAAACTATATTGTGAAACCAGTAAAGTATAATGTCACACACAAACACACACACTACCATTTAGCAAATTTCCTACACCTGATGCTTTTTGTTATACTACTATACTATACAAATTTACTCTTCACAATCAGCATTTTAGTTAGACACCATGGCAATTTTTGTTTTCAGATGAAGAAACTAAGGCCCAGAAAGGTTTACAGAGTTACAAAGCATCAGCGCTAGAGCTGAGACTGTATTCCATGATTAAGTTATTACTGAGACTATGTTCCTTCTGGCACCCTACGTGAGTTTCACCTTTTGTACTTTGAACTATATCTTATAGGCAGGGACACAACAAAACTTGAAATGTATTTGCAAAAACTGTGTATTAGCCGGGCTCGGTGGCTCAGCCTGTAATCCCGCGCCTTTGGGAGGCTGAGGTGAGTGGATTGCCTGAGCCCGCAGGTTCAAGACCCGCCTGGGCAACTTGGCGAGACCTCATCTCTACAATAAATAAAAAATTAGCCAGGCGTGGTAGCACGCGCCTGTAGTTCCAGCTACTTGGAAGGCGGAGGCGGAAGGATCGACGGAGCCCAGCATGTTGAGGCTGCGGTGGCCGGGAGTGGCCACTGCACTCCAGTCTGGGTGACAGAGTGAGACTCCAACTACAAACAAAAAAAATTGTGTATTTATTCTTACATGTTTAACCATCAGTCTCCCTCCAAGTACTCTCTGTTGAATGCAGTACATCTATCAAGACGCTTCTTCCACTACTCAAAACAGTTTTTGAACTTGTCAATTTTGATAGCTTTTAGTACTTCTGCAATTTTTTGTTTCGCCTTTACCTCACTGGCAAAATGTTTCCCTTTAAGAACTTTTTTCATCTGGGGAAACAAACCAAAAATGTCATTCAGGGAAGGATTGGGTGAATAGGGAGGGTGCGGCAAGGAGGTCATACTGTTTTTGGTCAAAAAATTGCTGAACACTCAGCACAATATGGACAGGTGTGCTCATAAATCATCCATTGTGAAATGGGCCAACATGTTGAAAGACCTGCCCACCAAAAATTCGCTGAAGCCAGACATAGCCTCTCACAACAACGCTAGCTGGTACACTGATGCCTATGGGTTCCCAGAACACTAACCTAGGGGAGGAAGCCTGTACTACAAAACGCCTGGCCTCCGAAAGATAATTCCAGTTTTTTTGAGTCCTCCCCTTGTATGTTCAAAATGTAACTATTATTATCACCAGAGAATTGATGCAGCAGACTTATTATACAGCTGTGGTTTCTTTTACTTTCGTTTTTTTTTAATTGTGTGATCTTTATATAAATAATATCCTTTGGTTCTAATGCATGTCCTGGTACTGCTGAGTCTCTGATCCAGGGAAAGACACAAGGAATCTTGTCCTGAGCTGCCTGCCTCCCAGAAGACCTAACTAGGAAAAAAAAGTGAGGGAAGGTAACTTGCTGGTCCTAATTACTTTGCCCGCTGTACACGTCTCAGATCAGATACCATTTTGTACTCCTTTTCCCCTTTAGGGGGAATTAATTAAGCTCTAATTACACCGACAGAAAAAAATAGAAGCTACAATAAAATTATTTTTTTAAAGCCATTAACAAGGTCTGAGCACAAAGCTTGTTATAACCTGGGGAATGAGCCTCATTTGAGTTTTATGGCCTTCCCATTTACATTTTTTTATTAAACCTTTTCTTATTATCCTCAATATGTCTTCTTTCCATGGTATAATCATTCGTGGGAATTTGCAGGTGTTAAATTAGATACCTGGGACTCCCTTACTCTCCCTGCATTCAGTCAGAGTATGGTGTATCCCATGAGGGATATTAATAATAATTTTTAACTGATTTATAAGTTCACACCAAGTTTTTTTTTAAATCTGGAATGAGGTTTGACTCACCTAGTCCTTCTGGTCCAGGAAAATTAAATGGGAACCAAAGTTTTCCTTGTTAGAGAAAAACTTTAAAAGCTCATTTAAATCAAGGCATCTCACTTCAAAAAGGGATTTAGATTATTTCTCCCTGTCAAATGGAATCCAGCTATGCAGACAGGGCTGGGCTGAAGTGAGGGGAGAAAGAACCTTTCTGACTGGAGAGTGAGAGGTCCTCTCAGCCTGCAAGGCACACATCACTGCCCTGAAGGTCAAAGCTTGAAAGATAAACTATCCCAGGAGAAGATGTGACCTGACACCAGGAAATACAATGCCAGTCAGAACTACATCTCAAATCTAGACCCCGGACTAGATTTTCCCTTGCAGTTTTTCTACCACACATGGTTGAGAAACTTGGGTAAGATCTTTAGAAGTCAGATTCTCAATCTCAAGCCTGGATCTGTTGAATCAGAACCTCTACAAGTGGGATCCTGGAATCTGTATTAAGCAAATTCCTTCAAGGAAATTCTGATGGCTAGCAAGACATGGGAGTCATCGATTAAGATATTAAGATCAGACGAAAAACACTGTTTTCAGAAAAGAGGAATGAACTAGGTATTCCACATTGGAGAGAAGAATGAGACATACCCCCCAAAAACGGGTTCTGGCCAGGGTGACTTCCCAAAAGAAAATTTCTTTGAAAGCTTTTCATTTGTCTTAAAAATGGATATAATTTTGGATTAAATTCTAATGACGACATATTATATGCATTCATATGAATGTACATACATATAAAAATCTGTATATGCAAAATTATATGTACATATATCCTAGATATAGCTGGTCCCAGATATGTTACATCACTTAGAATAGCCCATGCTATAGCCAGTGGTACATGGTTACATCCAAAGATTTCTACAAATCCCTGGCGGGGTTGGGCATGGGAGTCCTTATATTCTCAGGTTCATCTCTGGGCGCTAACCTCCTGCTTCCACCAAATTTGTTTCATTTCTGGATGCTCTCATCTCTAATTTTTGATGAATGTAACAGGAGCCTGTATTTGATTTCTACTAAAGTTTATTTTATCAAGGTATTGTTCTAGGCAGTGCACTCTGATAAGGATTATTTGAGCGACAAATACATGGGAGGGAAGGTGATGTGCTGGATCTGGCTCATACAGGGCCAGCTGTTAAATTTTCAGGGATTTGGAAATTCAGCTATTAAACACAACCATTATTAAATATGATATAAAGTCATATTAAGTTATACAATTAATAAAGGCAATCAATATTAGAAGTTGATAACTTACTAATCATTTTGGTACATTCTATTATTACCTATGGCTCTTGAGGTTATGTCAATTGTATTGTAAAATTACTACAAAATGTGCTGCTATTGCACATTTCTTTCCAATTCTATGTTTAGTGATTGCACACTGGCAGCTTGAGATTGGCCAAGGTGAGAATATTTACATCACAGAAGTTGGCAAATGTTACAAATCAAGGATTGATTTATTGTTTTGCTGATTATCTAGATTTAAAAATTAGCAGATAGTATGCTATGAATGCCCATTAAGCATAAATGTGTCATATCTATAGCCACTGCATTGTGAATAGTATAAAAACTGAAGAAATTTTTTTATCTGATTCAGCAAAGAAGTCACTCACATCATTGATAAATGAGTGAAGTTCTAACATATATCTTCTTTGTTTTACTTTTATCTTATTCATGAACATAAATGAAAAGATCAGTCAACATTCATGTTGGAACTACATTTGTAATCAAGTATTTATTTGTAGCCTGATTTTTGTCAAATCATGACTCAATTATAAGCATAGATCAGTTATAGATATACAACCTCTGCAAAAACCAAAAAATTATTCTGTAAGACTCAACTGGCTATATGACAAAGAATTCCATATAATTTATTATTATTGTAAGTTATGTGCTACATATCCTTTATATCAATAAAGTTTATAAGAAACTCACGTGTTTCCCTAGAGACCTAATTGTTAAACATTTAGCAGCCCACCTCAAAGAAATTATCACACCAATATAAACACATTGAACAGTAAGCATCTTTTGATGCTTTATATATGCTTTCTTACCACCTTATCAGGGGTAATTTTTCTTCTCTGTATTGGGTGTGAGAGCTAATTCCTTTATCTTTTGCAAGCTATTTAATCATCTCTCCAATGGTGTATTGGACATTTGTGTCTAACCACCTAAAATTCCCTGTCTCTTTCTCCTGTGAACAGCATCCTAATCTTTCATTGCTGAATACATCCCTTCTCCATTCCTAATTCTATTGCTTGGGTGGAATTAGCCCCAATCTCCAGTTTACAGAACTTAGCTCTGTAGGCATAAGCCAATCAGTGTGTTCCAACTCCCTGGCCACTGTGATTGGTTCAGAGTTGAGCACATGACCCAGTTTGGACCAATGAGTGAGAGGAAATTCCAAGACTTAAGGAGGAAGCATAAGAAGAGGGTTGTTACTTTTCTCTGGACAGCATATTATTGCAAGATAAGAACAACTTTAGCTATTTTATTATCTGGAGAGGGAGCTGAAGAACTGGAACCTGAGGATGAAGTCAAACATCATAGAAAGCAAAGATGATAGACAAAAACCTGGGTCCATGGTAAAATCATTGGAGCAACTAGATAAAGCCTTACCTGAATAAACCCCTTTTGTTTTAAAGACCAAGTTGAGTTGGGTTTTTTGTCACTTGAAACTAAAGATCTCCTTAATTTTTAAAAATTTGTCTTGATTATTTACCGCAGAGCCTCACTTTCAACTCCAGAGCTAATCAAGCCTTTGGGTAAACATAGGTAATTTCTTCCTTAAGAGAAATTATTTTCAAACTAATACAATAACAAACAAACAAAAACCAACTTAAGTCCACTATTTAAAAGTAACATTTCTAATAACTTATTGTCAAGCAAAATGAACATTCTAGAAAGTTTCACCATATATTGCTCGGTTTCTTAGAACTTGCTAGCACAGGATCATATGATACAGATATGTGTGTACTTTAGATCGAGAAGACTGACACCGTATATCAAGCTGCTACTTACATTCCAGGTAGAAACTTATTTTTCAATGAGTTGCCTAAACAAGAACTCCTGGGTGAATATTCTTGTGTTTTAGGTGGTTACAGAGTAGGATGTTGAGAAAGCTGGATATAGAATGCAGTGGTTTGAGGAAGGTGAAGGATAATGATGATGATGATGACGACGATAATAGCAAAAACTTATATAGTACTTGCTATGTGTCAGGCTGTATTAAAATGATTCCCATGAATTAATCCTCACTGCCATTCCCAATTCACAAGTAAAGGCATAGAAATGCTTGCCCAAGCTCATACACATTGGCTCCTGAATCTGCTCCGGCCACTAGGTTGTACTGCTTCTCCACTGTGTGCTTATAATAAAGGTGGGAAGGTGGAGATTAACCCAGATCCCGTCCACAGGAATTGGTGAGTCCAGGTCAAAATCTGCATTTGTGGCCCTTAGAGTGGTTGTGGAGTCCCAGTATTCACAAAAGATGTTTAACCAATGCCAGCAAAGCAGACAACAGACCAAATGCAAGTCATATAATACTTGAAGGGGGCAAGAGGCAGAATCAGAGAGGCAGCCAAGAGCATCATTTCCACAGTGCATGATAAGGCCGTTGACATTCAAAGATTAGCAGGCAGAAAGATGGGAACATGTCAGCTAGTGGAGTAGGTGGACAGAAGATACCAGCTCAGGATGGAGACTAAACCATGAGAAGGCACCAAAGGACAATTTTTATGTATCAAATTAGGATATGCCTGATTAAAGACCATGCACTTAGACAGAGGGGACCTGTACTAGCTAGTTATTGTCACAGATTATGCCAAAATTCAATGGCATCCAACAACAACAATTTATTTCTCGTTTACAGATTTGTGGGCCAGTGGGGGTTCAGTTGATCTAGTCAGACTATGATCTGTTCTAAGCAGCAGCTAGGTTCAGTTCCCCTCCACATGTCTCTCATCCTCTTTGGACCACCAGGCAAGCAGGGCAGGTTTACATCATGGCATTGACAAAGCAAGTTGAATCATACCAGCATATTTCAAGTCTCCACTCATATCTTGTTTACTAGCAACCCACTGGCAAAATCAACTCACATGGTCAAATCCAAAGGCAAGAAGGAAACACTGTGCGTCATGAGGTCAAGGGAAGAAGTTGGTTGTCTGATACTATTACAGAAGAAGAAATAATTAAGACCAAGATTAAATCCACTACAGACCCCAAAGACAAACATTGCTTGCTTTAGTGATATAAGGGTCTGTGCTAAAGAAGAAAGCAAGATGAGAGACAATGTCTTCAGCACTGGAGAAGAAAAATGACGAAGAACCCATAAAGGTGGCCACATATGTAAGAATATGGGGGAGATGAAGAGGGAGAAGGGAGGAAGAGTTGCTTTCCAAGGTCTTGATGGATATTGGCCGATGGACCATGGTTGTTTCTAAGGAGCTCAGTGGAAAGAATCACTCAGGATTCATCTCTCGCCGGACTTGGTGGCTCAGCCTGTAATCCCGCGCTTTGGGAGGCTGAGGTGAGTGGACTGCCTGAGCCTGCGAGTTCGAGACCCACCTGGGCGACTCGGCGAGACCTTATCTCTACAATAAATCAAAAATTAGCCGGGCGTGGTAGCGTGCGCCTGTAGTTCCAGCTACTTGGAAGGCTGAGGCAGAAGGATCGCCAGAGCCCAGCAGGTCGAGGCTGCGGTGGCCGGGAGCGGCCACTGCACTCCAGTCTGGGTGACAGTGTGAGCCTCAAAATCAAAAAAAAAAAAAAAAAAAAATAGCTTGAAATTAGCCATGGTAAGAATATTTACACTACAGAGATTGTCAGATGCCATAAACCGGGGCTTGATTTATTACTTATTGATTGTCTAGACTTAAAGTGATGGAGAAAATGCTACTAAT